>JAWQUT010000003.1:1619545-1633248 GCA_033807755.1 Ellobium chinense | reverse complement strand
TATATATATATATATATATATATAATTTGAGCACAGTGGTGCCACCAGATCTGCAGACTAACATTGGCCATCCCGCTACATTCCTGTGATTCCAAGACAAAATCTTATTAAATGGTTCAAAGAAGCTTTTTTCACAATTTTGCTCCTCGAACCTCTAGGCCTTTACAGGACAGGACTGGTTAAATTAATTCTTTTATAATATCTTTATTATGGGGCAGATTTGAATTAAATTTATCAAATTCATATACCCTTTGTCAGATTGCTGTATTCAAAAGCAATCGAATGCTTCGTAAAGTTAACAAGTACCGGTGCGGTCGCATTTATTTGTATTATAAACGAACAATAAATAATTCATAACGTTATAAAAGAAACGTGTGCCGGAAGGTTTATTTTTCAGTTGGTTAAGGTGTGGAAGTGTACACTTTTTATTGCCAAGAACATCAGAGAATAATACTTTCGGTGATTGCCATGAGTTCCATCAGTTTGGTTTATGGATAGACTTGTTTACTTTATAAATATCAGTTCGGTGCTGAATTGGACTGGAGTTTTCCTTTATGAGGACAAAGAAGAAAGTAAGGGATAGGATCGGGTCTGACCGTAAGAAAAGAGTGAAAAAGAAAAGGGTTGATACATCTTTGTTCTGACAAACTTGCCAGGGTTCACTTCGTCTCCAATATTTTCGTATCAAAAGGTACGAAAAACCTTTAGACTAGAATATGAAAGAAAGTTCCGCTAAACTTTGTATGTTATGTGTATCTTCCTATGGCTGCCATTTGAGTGTAAAATACCACAGTCGTCATGGCGAGAATCAGAGCTGCTAAGGTACTAACATCGCCATCAGGGGCGGAGGATCGTTATAAGGGCTGTAGGAACTTATCCCTCCCCCTCATCTTCCCGTTTTAGCTAAAGCTCAGACGCTACCTTAAGTATGGATGCTTTGGGGTGTGTCCCCTCATCCATACACCCCAATTCTGTAAACAGTTGCCCATTCAAGTTAAAAACTGCTGCGCCGCCCATGATCATCGCCTGTTTCAGACCACACAACACGCTGAAACAGCAGCCACGTGCGGACTACCTACTAAGATGGTATTATATATATAGAGTTCTATTGCGATTCTGAGACAAAATGTCATATCTACTCGGCGCTACATGTAGCAGATAAAACTCTTTATGACAGCAGCATAGTTTACATCACTGAACTGAAAAATTTAATGCCCTTCTTCAAAAATCAAGCTTGAATGATTTCCTGTGCCTCTCGGAAGCTGGGAGTGTGTGCTAGGAAGAGCAATGGCTGCGAAAAGCAAAGATCCTGTTATATTGTTTCGTTTCGGTTCATAAAGTAATCATTTTAGATGTTCGTTATTTACTGTAATGTTTGGTACAGATAGAATGAGATATAATTATTTTGTTTCGCTTCATAAAATCATAAACTTAAAATGGTGTGATTATAATTTACCTACCAGAAAGTTGAAATTTCGTTTAGCTTGACAATAAATTTGCAAGCAAAAGGATGAGCTAAAAAGCTTCTCGTTGCTTCATTTCCGTTTTAACCTAGCTGCGTGCAAACCCAGTGGGGTTCAAATCTATATAGACCTATTATTGCTTGAATGATTCTAGCTTAATGCATCATACCACATCACCCAAGGGCACACAGTTGAATGGAGGAAGCATAATCTTTGAAATCATGATTTTGACATTTCAAAGCCTGCATTCCTTATCGCTGAAAACTCATGACAAAAGAATGCATGAAAAACTAAAAGGGCGCTCAGTAGTGCAAGGTCGGAAAATCTCCCACATTAACGGTTACGCAGAGATTGTCGTTTGTAAATCCCAAAAAGAACCGGTACTGACCGAGGACTTCATGGCGTTCGAAATGAATGGATGTTGGCCTAATGAGATGATAATGTTCTCTCACAATGTTAGGAAATCCGTTTTAAAAATTCCTGGATTGCCATTAGTCAGACACTAAAATTGTATGGTTCTGTTTCTGACCAGTTTGTAACTTTTCCATCAAATTTCATTAAAAATTAATTTTTACTTTTTTTTTCAGTAAGAATGCACATAAAATGACAAGTAAAAAAAAAAGGTAAGTAAAAGGTAAGCTTTTCGGTGAATGTCTAACGTCTGCTGACAAAAGGGTTTTTCCCGCCAAAGTTATGTTTTTTGCGCAAGCCCATAACCTGTATAAAATACTCATCTACCGACAAAATATATTTGCGAAACTGTAAATGCCTTTTGAATATTTATAGAAATTTAACCGTAGAAATGTTGTTGAAGCCAAGGGCTATTTCAGCAGAATCAGGCAAAGATAAATCCTACTGTTAAAAGACATTGGAATGTAATTACAACACTGAACCCTCCATCCCCCACCCCCTCTCAATTTCCCCCGCCTCTGCCGCCGTTGTGCCAGTTCTCACCGAAGCTACACCTTTGCACAAGAGAGCTGAGTGCTTTTCCGAGGAAAAGTACCAGAACAATCACTGGTTTAATGTCACAGCTTAAAACCGGTGATCCGAAGACTGATCAGCTTCTATAATGGCGCAAAAGTGATTCGATATCTGCGAGCATAATCGAAAAGGTTTTGTTTAGCTTAGGTGTTTTTTTTTCGTTGTTTTCAATTTAAATTTCCTTAGTCACAAATTATTCTCTGATATTACTGTAAAAGTGTAGTTTTTCGTGAGGACTTAAAATTTAACGACTTGAACTCGGCTAACGATAATTACTTCACGTAGAAAACTTCCCTACAAAACTTCTTAAAGAGCTCGTAAATATGTTAGGCTATGTAGTAGGAGCAGCCTTCAAATGAAACACAAATGCAGTTATTTCTAGTTTCTATCCCTCATTATTTCGATGTTATCGAGTATAGTACATTGCTCTATCAGTGCGAAGCAAGGTTGTCAGTTTGACAATCCTAAAATGCCACTCCAGTTTATTTATTACTCAAGACTTCTGCATATTTACATACATGAAAAAATATCATGCCATTTCAGCTTAAAAAAAAACAAAAATCAGATCTTAAAAAAAAAATGCAACCGCAGGTTATGCTTGTCTTTACAAAGCGTGACTTCTGTCCAGGTGACGTCACTGATATAAAGGTTGGCACGAACCACTTGTGTCATTTTTGTTTCACATGACAACAAACGTTCCACTAAACACGAATCTGCCTGGTCATAACACTTGAAATGAGCTAGAACAGCGGTGTATCCTCAAATCTAACGGTGAGTAAACTAAGGGTCCCTGCCTTGTCAACGCTATGATTGGTACGTTTCCAATACTCACCATGAAAAGCATGCCACTGACACTAGAAAGCTTGCGCATTAACGATGGGATCTCTTACCACTGAAAGAATTACATTAGTGCATCGGTACTGAATGCATCGATTAGTGGCGTTCAAAATGCAGAATTGGTGTAATTTTTACAATGGTGGGAGATCTCATCTTAAATCACAAGTTCTAACCTATTTACCTAGGAAAAGTAACTTGAAAAGAAAATAATTTTAACTTATTTCGCCAGTAAAAAGTTTTGCTTGTTTCTTGGTAGAATCTCCATGTAAATTAAAGATAAGGAATGAATTTCCAAAACTGATATCAAATCAGAAACCTTGCATTGTTAATGCTACCCAACAAAGTTCTTACCTAATCCTAAAGAATCTGAAGGCTGCTCACGTTCATATTTTAGCTACATTATAATTAAGGTTGTAACCAATATACGATCGTTGACATGAGACCACAAAGTCGTTTTTTGTGTGTGTGTGCGTGGAGTGTCATCTGATGTCCATATATATAGACTAACGGTTGCCAGTTTGGAACTTGGTGTGAAGAAATTGTGACTAAAATTGTCATTCGTAAAGGCAAGGTGTTTGTTTTATCTGCTGGATTCATTTGCAACGGAGGAGATGCCGGTTTATCAGTTTGACTGATCACTGTTGATTATAGAATAATGTCGCCTAGATCCGTCATATCTAACTACAATGACGTATTTCTCTTCAGAACTTGACACGTTTTATATACTTTTAACAGGGTATTTTTCAAGCATCTTTCCTTCATCCATTTCTTCCCACTATTCCCAGACAGCTCCTCACTCTTTTCACCCTGCACGCAGGTCCTGCAGCAAATTGGAGATTCAAATGGTTTCTGTTTCTATGTTAGCCCTACTCCCCTCACCTCCCTCTCCTCCCCCCCCNCCCCCCCCCCCCCAAAACCAAAATAAAAAAAACCAAACTCTCACTGCATTCCCCATTCCCCCGATTCTTGCCCACTCCCCTTATCCTCAAAATATTTTATTTTCTCTTTAATGAGTAAGCTATGCTCTCTCTCACTCTCTCTTTTTCTCTCTCTCTCTCTTTCTTTCTCTTTCTCTCGCTCTTCCACTTTCTCTCTCCCTCCTCTCTCTTTCTTTCTCTATCTCTCGCTCTTCCACTTTCTCTCTCCCTCTCTTTCTTTCTCTCTCTCGCTCTCCCACTTTCTCTCTCTCTCTCTGTGTCTGTGTCTGGTGAGTATCTCTGCCTATGTTCTCTCTCATTGCTCCGTGTGTTCGCACTAAACCAAAAAATCGTCTGCCGAAACCAGACGACCAGTAAAAAGAAAAACCGCAAAGGTCTCAGTGACTAAAACTGTCCTCCTTTTCGCGGAGAGCGGGGCCGAAGAAAATTGTCGTGTCGCTGGTTGGCTGGGGCCCTGCAGACGTGAAGAAGTTGAAAGCCACCTTGATTTGACGGCAGTTCTCGCGTCAATAGAGCGACTACTTTGATCGCACCAACTTCAAACAGACCGCGACCACAGACGGACAGACAGACAGACATACTCGCTTACCTTATAGACCTACTTCAGGGGAGCTAGACGAGCGCTTGCCGAGCACACTGAAGGATTTATAAGCAAATAAAATAAATGATGAAATTCCTGCTCTTAGCGACCGAGGGGACATTATATATTACAAAGACATTTTAAATGAAGTATCAGTCCTGTCTTTGTTCTCATGAAATTCCCATGAAATGGACAAGCCGTTTCTGAAGAAAGGCAAGGCATTCAGTATAAACGAGACAACGAATGGAACAACAAATAGAGGACCTGGATTAAATAGACAAAGGAAATAGTTCGTAACGATTTGGTCTATACATTATTTTTGGAAAATCGGATGGCTGCAAAATAAACTATGAAATGGTATTTGGAGCAGTATTTGATTGAGAGCAATACTGTGTGCGAGTGACTTCTGAAAGACAGTCGTTCAGGACCGTCGGGGACCTGATGGAGGAGTACCTTAAATAGGACTCTCATGACAACATCGGAAGATGCCGGGAAGCTTCTTTCCTCACAAGGGTAGGAAATTTTTTCTTTCTTTCTCTGTCTTTCTTTCTTTCTTTNTTCCTGCTCTTAGCGACCGAGGGGACATTATATATTACAAAGACATTTTAAATGAAGTATCAGTCCTGTCTTTGTTCTCATGAAATTCCCATGAAATGGACAAGCCGTTTCTGAAGAAAGGCAAGGCATTCAGTATAAACGAGACAACGAATGGAACAACAAATAGAGGACCTGGATTAAATAGACAAAGGAAATAGTTCGTAACGATTTGGTCTATACATTATTTTTGGAAAATCGGATGGCTGCAAAATAAACTATGAAATGGTATTTGGAGCAGTATTTGATTGAGAGCAATACTGTGTGCGAGTGACTTCTGAAAGACAGTCGTTCAGGACCGTCGGGGACCTGATGGAGGAGTACCTTAAATAGGACTCTCATGACAACATCGGAAGATGCCGGGAAGCTTCTTTCCTCACAAGGGTAGGAAATTCTTTCTCTTTCTTTCTTTCTTTCTTTCTTTCTTTCTTTCTTTCTTTCTTTCTTTCTTTCTTTCTTTCTTTCTCTGTATTTCTTTCTTTCTTCCTCTCTTGATACTATAGGGTTTTCAATCCCTGTTTATGTTATTGTGTCTCGTTTTCCTAACCCTGAGCTTCCCTGTTTATTTATTTATTTATTTACTTACTTACTTACTTACTTACTTACTTACTTACTTACTTACTTACTTACTTACTTATTTAAATCATGTGTAAACGTACTAGTCTTTTTGTTACTGCATAAAATATGTTTGTTTATTTGCTCGTTCATTTATTCATTCATTTGTTTGTTTTATGTGTTTTTTTTAGTAGACCCTTGATTGTATTTTATTTGTTATCTGAGCTTTTATTTATTCAGTTTCTCACAGACGTGGAAGAACGATCTGTGTGAAAACTCACTTATCTGATTTACCTTCTTAACCACTAATACATATTTGATATAGGAGTAAATTATAAATAAATATAATGTAAATCCGGCAAGCACAACCACAAGAAGAGATTAATGATAAGATCACATGGATGCAGAATATCTGTCGTCAAATCGAGGGTTATGATAAAGAAACTGGAGACACTGCTTTTGAAGTCGCCGACAACAACAGAAAACCCAGACAGGACTACTAATAAAAGATGATGGATTAGTTAATATTTTGTTTGGTTTGTGCTTGATTGTACCCTTGACTTTTTAATTATTCCTTTGCATTGCTTGGGAGTTGCATGCTTTTTTAAAAAATAGCTTTAAGGATTTTTTCACAACGTTTGCTCATCATAAGATTTTTTTTTTTAAAGCGGAAAAGACGTTATCATCTTCTATCAAAACCTGTGAATGGGAAGGAAAGCGTGGGATAGGCCTACTTGTAAAATAATTAAAGGGTTCTTGTATTCGTTTGATTTTTATTTTTTTTTAATCTACAAAAGTAATGCCCGTTCAAGTAGATCTAGTCTAGAGGGTCTGGATTGTACTCAAAGGATGCTATTAAGTATACTCAGACACGTTACAGGCTGTACTTAGAATCATTTCATATCATTTTGCGATGTCCCAATTATACAAGTATTGGAAGGCCTACAAAGCAAAGATAAAACTTAATCCCGCAGTTCAAACCAGCGATAAAAGGGCTATTACAGCGACAATATTCGACCGTCTTTGATCAGGTAAAATCAAAACAACGACAGGGAAGGAGAGATTGTAGGAGTTGAAAGAATGAACTCCCTTTGTACGTCTCTTTGAGTCTATTCCAAACTGACTTGTTACGAATTTTCTGGAGGACATCTTAAAAAAAAACCACCAAAAACTCACCTTTGGCAGTGATTTAAACGCTACCCTCCGTGCAAGAGAATAATCAGAGCTCAACGAATTCAACCTTGCAGAGTAACTCAACCTTGTAGCATGAACATAATATGCAGAATTTTACTCCGGTTTATATTGTCTGGTGTAAGTTGCTTTCTTTCTTTCTCTCTTTCCTTCTTCTAGATCAAGACTATATTATTTTAAGTTTTACATACAGGATTCATTTAAGACGTCAATATGGAGATATGCAATGAAGAAAGGAAAACTGGGGTTAAATATAAACACTCTCTGTACAAAGTAGATAACTCATGAAATCGGCCTAGCACTGCATCACATCTACATATCCAGGAACACTTTTAACAAACATGGAGAATTAAATGGTGCTCAGTAATACAGAACACAACTATGACTGTCCAGGATGTTGAGAGAAAAAAAAATATTCGGGACTAGTGGAGAAGAAAAGCTGCGGAGGAGTTAAATGAAAAGCCATCAAAGAGGATGAAAGAATTTGACAAATGCAGCAAGTGTATACATGTAATGTGACACTTATAGTTCGAACGTACCCGTTATAATATTATTCGGCAAAAAAACGTATAAAGATGTTTGGAATCTGTGTAAAGAATGTGATACCGTGTCTATATTCTCCGACTTATTAAAGATGTCCAGTCTTACCACTTTTTACTAGAGTCATGTCAAGCTGTGAATTTTGTTACATCTAAAACTGACCATTTTGTGAAATTAAAAAAAAAAATGAATGAACCAATATTTATTGATGTATTTGGTCAAAGCTAGAATATCTGCGCTGTAAATTAACTTACACGTTATTAAATTGAGGCCTTTTGGAGATAAGGCGCTATATAAATGTTATTATTGTGTTATATCGCGGTTTTGATTAGCCCCAGTCCATTTATTCGGTTGATTGCACCTGTTTATCGCCGTTTTGTCGGCAGGATGCGGCGTCCCAAGCTGACTTACATTTTGTCGCAGAATTGTGGATTACAGGTTATTAGAACACTGGAGAGGTTTCAGCATTTACTGTAAAATCATGTTATAGAACGCCACATTTAAATAAGTAGACTGAGTCTACCCCTCTTCCCATCAGTTTATAATTGTTAAATAATTGTATCGTTTCACCAGTAGAATCGCTCTGTATAAATAGTGAACTTTACTCTAAATCAAACCAACTTAAAGAGATTAAAAGTGCTAAGTATCATAAATTGATTGCAAGAGGCTAAAATAAATTCGCAAGCAGTTTCATTAACCTGGCAGAAAGAAAAAGTAACATTTACTTATTTTAGGCACATATGCACATTTACGTTGTTTTTTGGGGTTTTTTTGGAAGTGGGATTTAGTAAATTTTATTTCGATCGTGTAACCGAAAGTCACATATTTGTTTAGCAACAAAGGCTCGTGTTAATATAAATGTTTTTAATTTTGCCAAAGACTTTAACCCAAGTAGTTGGCAATTTACCCTTGTCCTAGCAATAAATTATGCGCTTTAGTAATTTTTCTACTGATTTACAAAGTTTCTTAACCTTGCGATTTTGCGCTTATTAAGACCAGTGGCCGAAAGCGTAATCCATGCGTTAGTTAACATATTGCGTTAACCACAGGCATCACTACTAACGTTTGGGAGTTTCCCATGGATTCCGCAGTGTGTTAACTAAGGCAAGGATTATGCTTACAGCCACAGAATCCGTCCACCAATAGCCGCACGAAGAGACATAGTTTATTGTTGCGATAAGCAGAAGTTATCCTTTCTACCTTACTGTACATGCGGAACAAAATCATTCAAAATGGGCTGAATACTTTACAACGAGGTTTTTCTTCTACTTTGCATCGATTCTAATTCTCAGAAAAAGATCGGGTTAACTGTGAGTAGCCTCATTTAATGATGTCTCAATTTATGAAAGAAATGTATCTCCTCTATTTTACGTTCATTAATATACAACAAGTCAAAAGGGAAAAATGTCTGGGCTTATGTATATATGCACAAACGAATTTGCATTCATAAGTACAGCGCGCCTGATTTTTTTCTCTCAGCAAGTTCTGTACAATAAACTTTAGATCGTGATTTAATTATTTTCATTACTAACAAATTTAATAGTTTGCCATTCTTAGCGATGTCGATGCGACATATTATTAAGCAAATGGTAAATATATAATTTTCTTCCCATTCATTCAAAATTTGCCCTGTTTCTTTACTTTCATCGGTATATGTTCATTTGTTGATAAAGAAAACGATGGTGTCAATAGAGGTCGACAGTTTCTATTTACCATTTTTAATTTAGCACAGACATAGCAGTTTTCTGGTTTGCAGATGCAAACAGTATGAGTGGTCCTTTTCTAAGAATGAAAAAATTTAAGTTGTGTTCGACTATCACTCTTCACAAAAATACATTGTATACCAGCGCTTGTTTGACGGCAGTCTGCGAGTGTTTTCATCTTTGTACATCCGTTGTCATCTTTGTACATCCGTTGTCAGCTTTGTACGTCCGTCATCATCTTTGTACATCTGCTGTTTGTAATTTGTAGTGTAGTCTCAGTGTTGAAAACAAGGTAGTTGTCCAGTTGTTGGTACTTAAAACACACTGAAATTTACTGCAGATGTTTGAAACGATTGAAAAAGAAGCTTGTAAACAAACTGTACTCCAATGGTCCTACACCTGATGGACTCCTTTTTTTTTTCTGTCCACTCTCGTTTCAATGAATGTCAAACAAATGCAAAGGCTATGTATAAAAACGAAATATCGGGGAGGATAAAATTGCATGCCATTCAGTTGTTCACAAATCTTGTGAAATATTTAATTAAAAAAAAAAAAATTCTTCTAATTTTAAAGACGGAAAGTGAGAAGAAATGGTTAGTAAGGGTTCTGAAACAAGTTAATTTTATTAAGGAAATTAATCGGTTAAAAAAACACACACACACACACACAAAGGATCGTGTTCTTCAAACAAAAAAAAATAATGTAGCCAAATTTATTGATCTGCATCTTCTTCTTCATCATCTTTTTCATCGTCCTATCCTTCTTTCTCAGTCCGAATTTCAGGACTGTTCAGGTCATTAAATTGTCATCTGGTCTCGCTTACCTTTGTTACAGACTTCCTGCCGTTGGCGGATCTCTTTCTTAGAGGCAAAGCAAAACTGAATGAAAAACTCCCTACGCCCANCCCCCTACCCCCCCCCCCCCCCCCCCCCCCCAAATACACACACCTCAAGGAACTCAAGGAAGGAAGGAAGGGGAGAGTAATCTAAGAGATGATTATTCTAACAGCAAGTCTAACATCTTCTGATAAAAGAGCTTATGTTGGTTTTTCCTTCAAATTTCCTTTTTTTCTTTNGGGGGGGGGGGGGGGGGGCATATTTTTGATCTATAATAATGTCAATACTCATGTTCCAGCAGCACATTTTAGGATGGCCGTGAATACCTTTCATATATTTACAGAAAGTAGCAAAAAATTGTGCAAAAAAAGTGTTTTATTCAAACAGAACCACTCGGTTTTCTCAAAAAACAGTTTTGACAAAGATTAACCCTCAGTGGAGCATGGCAACTAAAGACGCCTGATTTGTGTCCCAGTGTAATTTCAAAATCGCCTAAAAGTCTCGATGTTACTGGGCTAGCCGACTGCAATTTTTTTTTTTTTTTGTGGTCGCAGTCAAAAGTTTTATTAGGCCATAGGCCAACATTGTACAGTATATTACAATGCTATATGAGTACAATCCACTGTAAAGACGCATACATGTTCGTCATACACACTATTGCCACTCATCTACCATTTTCTCATCCAACTCATAACACTCAGTATAGAGCACTAAACTTAGCACACAGGAATCCTTCTGTTACCTTACTGACGATAATATGACAGCGCAGAAGAGATGCTAACGACAACAACAACAACAAAAAAAACGCGGTCGCTGTGACAGAAAAAAAGAAAAATATAATGGGCTCTTAAGCGGAATGGGTTCTTATGCAGATTATTATGGAGGTATCTGATGTCCTTTTTTGTTTTGTTTTTTTATATTATCCTCGCCATGCCAGGACCTTTAGTCGATGATAATCAAGAAACAGTCGGGCGTGACATTCTGTTTTGGTTTTTATTTTTGTTTCACATATCAGCAGTGGATGTAAAAACTGGGTCCTAAGTACAGAAGGAATTTCATGGTCAGATGGGGCTGTTAAGCACGTAAATTATATTAGTATAAATTATAAGTAAATTAACGGTTTGAAAAAAAAAATAAAACGGACCATGTTCTTAAGTGACGACCATGTTGTTACCTCCTAGCGCGTAAACTGTGCAACTTATTTCGCCATCTTTTTCAGTTAAAAAGAACCACAACAAACCTTCGGGTTCGAAAGATTAATTTCTCTCTCCCTCCCTCCTTCCTTTCCCTTCTCTTTTTCCTCTCTCTCTCTCTCCCTCTCNCCCCCACCCCTCCCCCCCTCAGCTTTGACAACCCACTCCAGCGTCCGCCCCCGAGGCCCCTATTTCTCGCCACATTCCAAGTCCAGTGCGATCACTTCTTAATGACAAGGCGACGCACGCCAGCGAGCTGCCCCTCTTTGATATTTTTTGCAGTAAAACATCCATTATTCTGCCTAAGTTGGTCCATTAAACCTTCTTTTATGGACACATTCAGTAGCCAGACATCTAGTTTCTATTTATATTATATGCTTGCTCCATTAAAGTGCTTATAAATGTGTAAAGTAAGTCTATCAAAGAAGCGGGCTTTGGAAAGTAAAAGCGGTTTTTTTTTTGGTCTCCTCGGTCTGTTCTTTGCTTTGAATGAGGGAGGTGTTGCAAACAAGTTTTGTATAAGATTTAGGATCGCTTTCTTCAGGACTAAGAGGTTAAACGGTGCAGGCCTGGGCAACAGAAAGAGATGAAAGGTTCTACGACAAAAAGACCTACTTCCACATACATGAGGTTTTCGGCAATGTCTTTTTCGCCGCTCGGGGATATACATGTATGTTGACAGACAGACAGACAGACAGACAGACAGGCAGACAGACAGACAGACAGACAGACAGACAGACAGACAGACAGACAGACAGACAGACAGACAGACAGACAGACAGACAGACAGCCGAACTCTGGTTACTTACTTATTTTCTAATTTTTTTAATTTCCTGAATATCCGGCGGATCACATTTCGATACATTTTCTGTGGACAAAAACGAGTTGAGCTATATTTCCTTTCCAAGCCATTCGATTCCGGCAAATGAAACCTGAAATACCTGAAAAATGTTTCATTCCAAATCGTCCCTTATAAGCTTAATTGAAGGTCATAGTATATTAAAAGTCATTATGCAGTGAAGTAAGATTACCTCTCAAAACTAACAGATGCAAAGATGTGGGACCCTGTAATAGGTTTAATTATACCCCCCCCCNCCCCCCCCACACACACACACACACACACATTCACACGGGCGCGCGCGCACACACACACAGACACACACAGACACACAACTCACGCGATTTTGAACAGTGCAGTGTCGTGTGAGTTTATTGCTCAACCGATTTCGTTGAGATTTACAATGTAAGTCACACACTCACTGCAAATGACCCTTTCTTTTATCTGCAGTTTTGTATTTGCTGCCTCCGAATTTGGCAAAAATGGATAGTCCCACATCTGAATGACCTGTCATTGACTAAATATTCGACACGCTGAACCGTGCACTGTTTCCGGACTGGGGTTGTCAAATTGGCTTTATGAGGCCAAATTCTTCAATTCGCCTTTTTTTTGTGTGTGTGTGTTGTTGTTGTTGTTTTGTAAGGCCGTCTGACGTCATGAGAACTGGTTTGCCATTTTGTCTTTTTTTTTTTGCCTCTTAAGTATTTTTTTTTTTTACTTACAATGCTGTTTATGGATCTGACCACAATAATTGTGCATGTTGAGAGAATGAGTTAATTTGCCTGTCTGTCAATGTAGTAAGCGCACAGAGCCTGCCATTGGAACAAGCGCTATATAAGTGTAATCTATTACTATTACAAAAATTATAATTGCTATAAAAAGAGCTGTGTAAATGCGTGTAGTTCAGTGGTTTGTTACCCGCAGATACGCAGAATCCTCTACTAGTACTCAAACCAAAGTTTCTGTTTACTGAAAAGTACATTTTCATAGTTTAATTGTGAACAATTATAGTAATAAAAATGCGATCACATGCAACCAAGTTGTTAACAAAAGGAGACGAAATTCCTCCTTCGCATTTTAAGTTCTGGAGCTGACGCAAAAACAATTTCTATAGAGTAGGTTTACAATTTTGAAGAAATGATATTAATATTTGCAAGATCTAATTTGTGTAATTTTTTTGTGTGATTTTGTGTAGTTTGTCTTTTTTTTTTTGCATCAGCATGGACGATTTTAGGAGCATTGATGAAGAGACCTACTATTTTGCGACGAATGCCAAGTCAATACTGTCACCTTTAGAATTTTAAATCTGTGATACCAACAAATTAGTCAAAAGTCAACCGGTCAGGAAATGGAAAAAGCATTTCCGTTTTCATTTGATAAAAATAAATAAATAAATAAAGCATAGTGTCGCTGTTTAAACAAAATAAAGAAAGACGATAACGTTAACGGGG
>JAWQUT010000003.1:1603980-1617087 GCA_033807755.1 Ellobium chinense | reverse complement strand
ATGATATTGCTTTAACACTTTTTAATATGAATATACCAACTGGAATTATCATTCTTGAAACCTAATCCTCGCGCCTCCCCTTGCCCCCGATGTTACCAAAGCGTTTCTTAAAAGTCATCTTAAATAATGCCTATCATTCGTAAACGCTTTTTCTCGATCCATACATTATGATATCTTGGGTCTTCGAATTAAGAAGATACGGCCCTGCCTGTCTCTCATTCTCTCTGATTTAATTCACATGCCGATGCCCGCCACCCAGGTAGGCAACAAAGTAACCGAGCCCCAGACAAAATTAAAAACCCTTTACAGTAAAGAATTAATTTAGCGGGCAGTTCACAACGCCAGCGCCACACACCAGTTCAAAGGCAAGTAACCTCAATCTATTTTCTTCGCTTCTCGTCTCGGCGGAGGAGTCCTTTTATGGTGCACCAAATTAGCCGTCCGTCAGACTGAACCAGCTCGTTAACCTGAGCTTGTCTAATATAAGACGGTGACATACATACGGAACCATGGGCGGATATCATGGTTTGGCAAATTCACCACTAAAGTCAGTTCAGATCAAGTTCATATCACTAAAGGAAAAAGTGGTTCGAATATCAAGTTTAGCTCAGTTTCATGAAAATTGGACAAGATTTGAGATCAGATCAATTCCTCTTGGTTTTTTGAAACTGGCATTCGGTTCTGTTTTCGAGGTAGATATGAACCGAAATGAAATTTATGTAGCAGATTGCTGTTCAGAACTGGAAGAGGAGTTCCGACCTCGAATCTCTTCTCGACCTCCATCTCCTACCCCTGCTCTCCAATAGTCTAAGATGATGACATACGTACGGAGCCATGGGCGGATATCAGAGTTGGGAAAGTCCACCACTCACGTGAGTTCAGATCAAGTTCATTTCACTAAGGGTAAAAGTATCAAGTCTAGCTCAGTTTCATAAAAACTGACTAGTTTTCAGATCAGATCAGTTCTCCCCTGTTTTGTTTTTTTTAATTGGCATTCGGTTCTCATTTTCGAGGTAGACGTGAACCAAAGTGAAATTTATGCAGCAGATTGCAGTTCAGATCAAGAACGCAGTATAGTTACAGTTCAGATCCAGATCAGTTCATCCAAAATAACCAATAAGCTCAAAACTAGTTCACGTGAATTGAATTTCACGAACTGCGTTCATATGATCGTAGTTCTGCCTAGCCTGATGGATATACATGGATGTAAGGGATCTGTTACCCTTCCCTCTTTTCCCCACAGTCATCCGGCCAATTTTAAATTATACGCAATGGGCATTTCCGGATCTACAATAGTTCCCTTTGAAATATGTGCACAAGTTATATCCAGCTATGACTATGGAAGAAGAATTATCTAGCCACCGCAGGATTTCATTGTAAGCTAAATAAGCTGAAGTTTGCAGTCTCACAAAATGTAGGGACCTCAAAAACTTTCTGGAAAACAAAAAAAGATTATTTTTGCTTTTTAAAGTCTGTTAATTCTTTATACATAGTTAGTTTAATATTTTCGGCCAGTTTGGCTACATACATTTTCCCCAATATTTTGTGACTACTGAATACCCTGTTTTGAATTGCATTTGTTTGAGACCTTCTGTCGTAACTTTTAAAGATAGACCATTCTTCCATTGTAGATTATAGTGCATAATAGTAGAGCACACTGCGCTGTTCTAATTCAGTACATTTTGCATGCAACTATCATGCACTAAAGTGCTAGATAGTTCGGTATTTTTTTTTCTATACAGGCACTTTTTATGTTTCCATGTTTCCGTGAGAGTCCTTTCCCTTAGTTTCCACGTAACTTATTCTTGAAAAACGAACACTGAAAACGCCTTGTAAGTATGTGCATTAAAATGTTTTAGATACACGAGTTCTATCTAGTGGTGAAGTAACAACTATATTTTGAGATTTTTCTTCTAAGATCAACACCCACGATAGAGAAAAAAAAGGCGCACTTTTTAGCATTTGGTGCCCAGTTTTGCAGGCAAAGTGTATTAAATTAGAAAAGGATATTGCAAACCACAGTAATTCACTATAATCTACAATTAGAAAGTAGACAATCCCCTTAAGTAGGAGCCTCGTGTCATTAGGTCTAGATTCGGCACTGTATCCTTACACCACATCATGTTTTTTTTTAAATTTTGCCGCTGCTATTTTGGAAATAGACCTGCATAGGTCAGATGCCCATCCTTGCAATGCAACAATTGAAAACGTTCATTCTGACAAGGACAGTATAGTATATGAGCCTCCACCACCCTTCCAGTCACGGTACTTGGGAATGATCAACTCCATATCATTTGTTTTGTTCCGCTTTCCAACCGCTTCCACCGCCCCTCCCCCAACACCGCAATGCCCAAACCAAACAATTTCCATTATCATAACCAGTCTTCAGAACATAAGCTACTACTTTCCATCTCCAGCTTATCCCATTCTGTTCTGTGTTTCATAAATTCTGTCTGCATGAGCTCCATCATTCACCAACTTCGTCACCGCTATGTTTTTTTTCAGTTAGTTTTTTTTGGGGGGGTTGTATTTGATGACCCACTAGAGGTTGCCTTACTCGGAGGTTCGGCATTTTGTACATATTTTTTTTTTTGCTTTGTACATCACCGGCCACATCAACTTTTACCCATCAGCTTCCATGATTCCATTTCTTCACCAAGCCATTCCACCCTGATTAAAAATTTATTATTCTTTACTGCCATCAGGTCTGCAACACTGCACCACACTCATATCGCTACTTTGCAGTTCACAAACTTCGGTAAACCTTTTAAAGCAACCACAGCGGAGACCGTCTAAAGTAAACTGGCTTGAACTAAAAACATAGTTTACTTAAATGAGTACTTTTTTTTTTTTGGCTTTGGCCTTCATGTGTTTTTTGTCATCACAAAACGGTTAACGTGAACCTCTCTTAAAATGAACATAAAAATTTTGGTGGTCTCTCGAAGTTCGAATTAAGCGGACCTCGCTAAACTTCTCCTCTTCCAGTTCCGACCTCGAATCTCTTCTCGACCTCCCCCTCCTACCCCTGCTCCCCAAACCCCAAATACACCCACACATCAAGGGCTAATTACATGCACACAAGTGACCTCATCTAACCTGGTCTCAGTGGTGGTATTCGACATAAGGTATTCACCCTCACAGACTCCTCGCTTTTGATCTTGGGGGTAAGACATTAGATTAAAATTCAAAGGTTTCGAGGCAGAGTGAGATAACGTCTATCCTGTTGGCTTAAATGCCGTGCATGTTGGCTTACTTACAACGTCATATTGGATTTGGAGCAAAGAAAAAAAANTGCTTTTTTGTACTATAAATGTACCATATGCTGTTCAATAAACTTGTTAAACTTGTTGTTAAACTTGTTAAACTTGAGAGTACACACATACAGGTGCTGTGTGCGTACGTGTGACTGAGTGAGTATGAGCGTGTGTATGCGTGTATGTGCATGTATTGTGTGTGTAAACCTGAGTGTTTGTGAAGATGTGCGTTTTTGTGTATCTGTTGTATTTGAGTGTGTGTGCATGTGAAGGGTTTCATGGCAAAACGCATTTTATCCACCAATATGAATTTTTAGCTTATTCTACATACTTCATGTAACAGTAGGAGTATTTAGTATACATGTATATTTCCATTCCATAGAAGGACATTTGATCTATATTATTTAAGACTTAAATTTCGTCTTTCACATAAAAATATGCTTTGAATCTGGTCTGTTTTGCCACAACCCCCAAATGGTGTATAATGCGTTTTGCCATGAAGCCCTTCATGTGATTGTAAAGCGCTTCGAGCCCTCCGGGGGTGAAACGTTTTATAAATGCACTTTATAATTATTATTGTACCGAGAAGGCGATATGTGTGGGACTGAAGATCTTTAGGAACTTTCCTGAATATATCGTAGTCCAGTAGCTGAATACAGCATTGTTGATGTAGAAGACCGCTTCTTTAACTTTTTAGCCAGAAAGTACAATATTTTCATTCAGCTTTTATAGGCTATATTTGACGAACTACCGTTATCCTGCTTAAGATTTACTTTATATCTGTTTCGGGGTGGTAAACTGAAGTACGTTTTTGGCTGGAGGTTTCCTAGAAATGTGACGTCTTTTGTGAAGACCGTGAGAGAGCTCGGCAAATGAGTGGCAAGCGTCAACGTTTTCATATTTGTTAGCGGAATGTCGTATCAGTGGCCTGATGTCGGAGGAGGATGTGGAAAGAATCTACGATAATTTGTATGGTAATGAATGAGGGAAAGATCTAAGCATAGCAAACACCACTCGCAAATCAGTGTATTATTTTCTTGCTTTTCCGCATTAGTCGGAGCCATTATGGCTTGCCTAGGGACCGATACTTCCTTTGCTAAGAACTGCCCACATAATAAAAGAACGTTCCCTTTTGAAAAGTCGCAGGGAGCAAACAAACGTAGCTGTATGATAACAAAAGCGCTTGGTTCATGATCGAATGAGATACAGTATATACTGTCAGTAGTATCGATACTTCAGAATGTTCAGAAATGGCCCACTAATAGATGGCTCTTTTCGCCTATGACCCCCTGGGCAAAAGTATGATGACGGTTCTTTTGGAATGCTTCCAAATAGCAGGGAGGGATTAAAACTACAGCCCGTTTCAAGCAGGTTAGACAAATCCCTATTAAAGATATGGAGTAAGTATAGGAGTCAAGAACAGAGATCTTATGTTTATCCGCTTTCATCTTCTAGTGACGTTGTAAACTCGGTTAAGTGGCTGGACAGGTCGTGAGGAATGAATGGACAGAACTGAGGATGTTTTTGAGGTCGGAGTTCTGAGAAAACTGTAAACAGGCGAACAGGCAGTCAAACCAAAAGGCAAGTAAAAGTCAAACAATGGTAAAAATATCTATTTTGAAAAGCACAAGGCGATATATGTCCTCGTTTGTAGGCCTACTGCAAATAGTTTTATGACAGTCCGTGACAGTGGTCTACTGAGGAGATGAAAAAGATTTTTTTTGTTTGTTATTTAATATTTAAAAGCGACACTACATGTAAGGAAGGGTGAAATATTTAGATTTCTCGGATCATCCCTCGTATAGACTAATATAGCGATTAGACCATAATCCTTCTGGTTAAAATTAACGACCGAACGGACCGGACCGACTGACCGATCGACCGATTTTCTGTCCGGTAAACTTCTTAAAGTATCTGATATGGCAGCGTCTTCAAATAATAATAGTTCATGTTGATGATCTCCCTTTACTTATTTTCAGCAAGAGCAAACAAGAGTACTCTAACTTATGTTTGGAAACCTCATTTGCGAAAAGGGGGGATGGGGGTGGGGGTGGGCGCTTTTTGCTCGTTTTCCCCATCACTTTGTATCTATCTAATACCAGGAAGATTGAGGGGTAGTATTACGAACATCGGTGAAGCAAAAACTTCAGCCCGAGTCCGGACTTTGTTTAGAGAGTGACGCAAGTTAGTGCAGGCGACTGTGAATGGATGTAACTTAAGAACATAATACCGGGCAAACTGCGGAAACTAAATTTAGTAACGCAAAGAGAATTAAGAGTCTAAATTTAGTTGAATAGTATAGTCTAGATCGGCCGGGGAGGATTGCCTTCTGAATGGTTTCATATAAGCAGTGATGCCGCTGGTATGGATTTCCCCCCTGTGATAAAGTAAAATGGGTTTATGGAAAAGCCATTTTACCTTAATGGTGAAAATCATTTTTCGTAAGTTGTTGGGAAAAATCGTGAATCGTGGGAAAAAGCGGGTAAAATACCTGGTTTTCTTCTCTATAACCCTAAAATTATAGGATTTTTCTTACTAAATTTGCTTCAACATCGCGCGTAGGGAAATACAGGAGGAAAAAAAAATCACTCTGACTGCAGCGGAAAAGAATATGACTCGAGCGGCAACACTGTATACAAGTCAACTCGACTTTCCGAACTTGAATGTTATGTAATAACCGGTATAGTGCAAAGGTTACTGAAACAAGAGGCTTAATGTTAGAGATGGAGCGCTTCCTACCCCCCTCCCTGGTCAAGAGATAGTTACGGAGCAGGAAAGAACGCAATTTTAAGAGCGAAGAAGAGAAAGAGAAAGGAAAGGGGAAGGGGGGGAAGGACAAAGAGTGAAGAATCAACATATTGGTAATGGGAGAAAATATGGAGAACTTGGGGGAAAAAAACAGAAAAAAAGAAAAAAAAAGGACTGAACGCAAACGTTGTGTTTTTGTTAATCATGTCCCTGCTCACAAAGACTCAAAACAGCCTAAATTTAGTGAAGTATAAAGTCAGAGTTTCTCGGTTTCCTCCCCAGCGTCTCCCTGTCAGCATCCGTGTAATTTAACCCCTTTAATCATGGCCGTCGCCCCGCCCACCGGCCTCCCCCACGGTAGCAATTTGCCGCGCTGGACCATAAGGTTGAGTGCACACTCCGAGTTTGGTTGACTTGCTCCAGGTACAAGACTCACCTGGTGTCCTGGAGTACCACACAAAGAGACAGACAATGACTGACAGCAGAGGTCAAAGGTGGACTTGCTGTTCCATTCATGCCTGCAGATCTTTGCCCAGTGACGAATCTATTTCGTGAGAGGGGGGAGGGGGGGGGAGACACTCGGGCTGTGGCACCCTTATGCACCCCAAGTCCCAAGGACGTGATCTAACAGCATGAGAAGTGAACGAGAGACAAAAAGAGAGCGAGAGATGGAGAGAGAAGGAAAACGTTGAAGAGAAAAACAAAAGGAGTGAGATATGAGCGACAAAAGCTTTAAAATGGAGAGAGTGATGCAGAGAAAAGGACAAAGTGAGAGATTAAAACAAGCAGGGAGAGAGATATGGGTAACAAAAGTTTATGATTAAAAATTTCGTTGAGAAGTTTCATCTAACATTTCTCACCTGCAGATTTTTTGTTGTTTTTAAATCTCTGCGAATTGGCAAAAAGCCACATCACGTCAGTAAACTCCAAAGTAGATTATATTATGTACATATATTACTAGGTTATTGCCAACAAAATAACTTAAGAAAAAGTATGTCAAATACAGATTGTATCTACTCAAAAAGCGTACACTTAACTTTCCAGAGCTTTTCCCGGTCAGTCGGCCCTGGACTTACTGAATGCCTGCCATGGCCCCCAGACCATTGCTGAATTTTCTTCAATTTTCGTGTTTTCTTGTTGGAAGCAGGTGTGTGTCTGTCTGTCTGTGTGTCTGTCTGTCTGTCTGTGAGTGACCGGTGGAAAATATCTATGCGTTTTACAAGGACGGGGAAGGGAGAAGAGGCTTGTGGTTTACCTCACCTCTACCGGGAGAATTTCCTGGGATCCGCCAATGTCTCTGTCCTCCCCCATCCTTCCTCCTCCGTCCCGGCAAACAACTTTTCATCACCAATTCCCCAACACGCACCCAATGTCCTCTTGACGCGTGGGGTGAAATTTTTAATTATTACCTGTCACAAGAAGGGATAAGAAGGAGATAACTAAGAATGAGGGTTTAATAGTCTGTCTGTATTGGCGCGTGCCTGTCTGTATTCTGCCTAATTTGGTATCTTCACCAATCCTCTCCACGTTTTTTTTTCTTTAAGATCTGATCACCTGCACAGCTCTATGGATCAAGTGAGCCAAGGGGAACTAAAGGGATAACGATCCATGCATGTAGCTGTCATTAAAAATCAACTCTACCTTTCACTGCACCACCAATTCACGCGCATTTTCTCAATGTTTCTTGATCTCTCTAAAATTAGGTGAACTTAGAAATTCTACCCTCAGCTTGGTCCCCCTACGATACTTGCATTGAAGCACATTTTGCTTTGGTGCATTTCAGCCTTTGCGTGTTCACTAGTGACTGATAGTACAGGTCCATCAGGATTGTAAGAGGAGAGAGAAGAGAGACGTGATAGGAAGTTGAATCTGGCCACACGGTTCATAGCGGAGTGCTACTGAATTTCAGAATTTTATGAGTAAGATATTTCATATAGCATACAAAGTTTGCAGATCGCTATTTTACCGCCCCTCCGAACTTTACGTAATGAAAATTGACATGAAAACGTCTATATTTGAAATATGAAAAAAAAACCAAAAATCCATCCGAGTCCATGCAGTGTACACGGCCATTTGCAAATGCACTTGCCTTCCGGGATGGTGCGGAGTTAAGTTTCCTGTTTGCTTCCGGGACTGGTTCGCGGCAAAAGTCAAAAGACGGCATTAACTAAATATTGTACGTATATAAGCGTGATTGCAACGCTCATAATGGTTCAATAATACTCATATAATAAGTGATTTAAGTACCTGCTCAACACTCACTAATTAATGAATTACTATAATTATTTAATTGTTTGTTTGTAGCCTATTTGACCATATTTTTCATTATTACATGTCTACGCATAAGTTAAACACTTAAAATTTGAAATTAATCTGCGTAATATTATTGTCATTGATCAAGTTACTTAACTGTTTAACAAACTGTATTGTCTCTCTGATCTTATAATAATCACTAATTTCCATGCTTGCTTGTCCATCGGCTTGGTCAAACTTTACTCTCTTTATATGATACTAACAACAGTAGTCTATCTAGATCTATTTTTCAATTGGAATTGCTATGTGCGCGTGCACTTTCATTATTCGAAATGACATGCGTCTCTTTATCGAATTCCGAGGAACACGAAATTAATTTCCGCTCCGAAATTTTAATCAAAATCGTTAACCGGGCGAAATGGCAGAACTAAGCACAACGAGGACAGTGGCACAAATTTCATAATGAATTAATTTTATTACATCGTTCCTATCGGACGAGGAGACACTGACGCTAAACATACGCCTATCAAATATGTGCAGTTAATGGCAATGAAAAAATTTTAAAAACAGCGATTTCGGCTTTCATTGTGGCCAAAAATAGAATGCCAGGATCCCCATCGATTTTTATTGTAGATTATATTATTTAAAATAATTTTTTGTTTCGTTTCAGAGCCGAAGTTCCCCCTGGTGAAGACACAGGCGATTGTGTGCACTATTTTAATGGTACTCAAATCTGTTTTCGGCGAAAATATGGAGCCCTTACCACCTCCTTGCTCAGGTAGGTCATCAAACTTGGCTTTCCCGTATGTTAAAATTTCATCAATAGAGAGTTTCTGAGTTCATTGGTAACGAGTGTCCCAAATGTGGAGGATGAAAATAAAACAGAATCAAGAACGAGGGTGGGTCAAAAAAGTTATCAAACATCTCCAGTCTGTTTAAATGTCATCATTGGATGGTTTTCAAGTTCGTTGATAACGAATGTCACAAACGTGGAGGATGAAAAGAACAGAATCAACTACGAGGGTGGATCACAAAGTTCGCTCAGAAAGCCCACATACTAAAAAGTGTTTACAGGTCTTAATCTATAGCCCGGATATTGCTGCTCTGCCCAGAGTCACAAGCATTAGAAATACCATGATCGTGTGACGATCGTGACCACAGTATGACCACAGGCTCCGCCCCTCTCGTCCTTCGGCCAGTCGTTGTCTTATTAACCCGACGTCGGAAGATCCACAGTTTTCAAACAAAGTCAACGTGCGATCATCGGCCAGTCACCCAGACAAAAAACCTCCCGTTGACCCAAATATTCAATATTTGTGTAGGATAATAACACCAAGGACTAGTTCCATAAAGTAACCACAGCGCCGGTCAACCGAGGGAATCCAGCGGTACTATACTGGTTGGCTTTTGCCCAATATCTTTTCATGAAAGGAAACACCAAACTGTTTATAAAAATCTGGTCCGTTAGTGCGGTACTGCTTCATCCTAGATACGTTGAAAAGGAGTTAGCACATTTTCTCGTCCACTATGCAAGGTATTCGGGAAACGAATGGGTTTGTTGTGCATCGAATCACTTCGTTTGAAGTCGGCAGATACCGCAGTGAGTGGAGCATGCGCAAAAGGAAACTAAACGTAGCCATTTTGTTCCGGTAATTAATTGAGTCAACATCGCGTTAGGACGGGATTTTCTGACGAGGGAACTTGCCTGTTTGACGAGAGATGGCGGATCCTCTATAATCTTCATTGTGTGTGGACTCGGCGCCCAAAGTCCCTTGCTTTTGTTAGTGGTTACCCTCCATGGGTCTGGCCATACTGTGAGAATATCCTCTGTGAACTTTGTCTTGTGTTCACGGCTTTTCAGGTACTCGCACACACATTCTCGTCCCCTATGACATCTTCTCGTTAGCGACCTGCCAAGGAAATCGTATATTACCTGCATTACTTACAGGACATACGACGTTATTCCCGGACGGCACCACTTTCGCCTTTATTCGGAAGCCGGTATTCATGAATGATGTACTTAGCCTAGAATGAAACCTCCGGTTGCCGGTTACGCATGATTGTAATATTCGCTAATTAGTTTGGTGTCTAAGAAGTACTCTAGTTACAGTGATGTAAAAGTCTAATGTGTGGAGAAGGCCTTTCTGAGAAAACTGCGGAAACTGGTTTCTTGAGTTCCTTATAATGCTGTAGACATATATGATAAACAAACAAAACATTTGTGTAAATAAACCTAGACTATAATATGATTCTGACAATAAACTCAGAATTCGCGAACAGCAATGAACATTGGAAGACATAGTGAAGGCAAAGAAAATAATCCAGTTATTTTTACGCCGTGAAATAGCCATTCGATCTATCTTTCTTTCAGAACGTCCCGCTCCGTAGAATAGTGCGATTTAATTTGCTGCGTCTCAACCAATTAAACTTAATTTTTGGTTTGTTTTTTTTGTTAATGCATGCTGTTGGCCTTTCTCAGACAGCTATGAAGGAGTTTGATTCACCATTTATCTGTAGCTTGCTAACCCACTAGACTTCCCACAGTGACAAGGCAAAGCTAAGTAAAGAACAGACATATATTGCCAAAATGCCTGATATCACGGGCAAGGACAAAAAAGTGTTCCAGTGAAGGCATTGATGGCCTTTTTCGGCAAAGTAGGAAGAATGGGTTTGATTCGCCATAATCGGCGGTAACAGGAACACGGCAAAGCAAAGTCTAGCCATATGCAAAACTCAGAGCCTGTTTCAGGATATTAGATACAAGAAATGTTTTTGCTTACCTTAACAGAACACATTAGCATCCAAAATAATATCAATGTATTAACATATTACATGAGATACCAACATTATCAAATCACATACTGGCGGATGTGAAAAACAATATATATGCAGTATTATGACGTCACAATGAAAGACTGAGCCCTGAGTGAAGACGTGGGGTAGTCTGTCTTTTGCCCAACGTATTTCCTATCGTTCTCAAACAACTTTCAAGTCCTTTTTTTCTCTTGGAACAGAATCAATCAATCAATCAATCAATCAATCAATCAATCAATCAATCAATCAATCCATTCATTCATTCATTCATTCATTCAATTATCTTTTATTACTCATTCGCAAGCACTGGTAAGTTCGTACATACCCACTCACCTATTCACTTGCATACTCAGTCTCACTTTCTGAACTGGTCGATCGTCGAAGAATCAGTCATTTTAGCCTGCAAACGCCACACATTCTTCGATCTTTCCATTTTACAGTCTTATTACTCTACTGAATCCAACATTGCCAAATCTAGACCCATCAAGTTTCATTTCATATCAGTGGCGTAACTCCCTGCATATGAGCAAGGAGGTGGTAAGGGCTCCATATTTTCGCCAAAAACAGATTTGAGTACCATTAAAATAGTGCACACAATCGCCTTGTGTCTTCACCAGGGGGAACTTCTGCTCTGAAACGAAGAATCAAAAAGGAAAAGGTTCCCAACTTTTCATAGTTATTTCACGTCTTAATGCCACTAGAAATCTCGCATACTTCTGTCTTAAAATCATTCATCTGTGAAGTAAAATGACTCAGTAACTCGTTTTGTTACTGATGCAGGATGTTCTTCAACCAGTCCCGCACATTTGTATATATATGTACCTCCAAGTTTGAGAACCCCTGATACAAAATGTGACACGGTCAGCCGAAATGAGTCTTAAGTCGATAATAGTTGGTCAGAGCGAGCTGTTACCTCCCCCTTTTTTTTCACACACACACACACACACACACACACACACACACACACACACACACACACACACACACAGGCGCGTGCGCGCGCTATGTAATGTCCAGTATTAAGTCAAGCAGTAGCTTTGATAGTACATGTATAACCTATGCCGACATAATTCGCATTTCGTCTGGCATGATCAGAAATGTTATTTCCCCCTTAGTCTAACGTCCTGGAAAGCTGAGCCCAACATCAATTTAGGGATTTCGATCAAGCTCAAGTTTATGATGGCAGAGAAAATCATCTGGGCGATGTATGGTGCGATAACAGAGTAATTGGGCTGCCAGCGGCCCTGTTTGTCTCGGTAGATGGCTCTTTTGTTGGCTTAGGTGTTGCGTCTGTTTCCCGCTGAAGATGGGCGAAAGTATGAGCGATAGTCAGATGCAGGGTCATAGCTATCCCGGTACGATAACCCACTCCAGTTCCCCCCTTCCACTTCCTCACAATAGTTCAGCAAGAGATTGGGACATGAACGTCTTTCATATGAACGGAGTTATGTTGAGTGTTTCGCAGTTTTTTACAGCGCCCTCTGTTCTTTGTCTGAAGGCAAGATTAAGATAAGATAAGATAAGATAAGATGCTTTATACGATAAATACATCCAGAACAATGGTGCCCTGAGCCAAAGAGTAGGGCCTAAGCCTACATATTTACCTGGTAAGGAAATTGTCTTTTCCGTGCCATACAGTGTTAAACATCACATTGATAATACACACACATAATGATGTTAAGTACACATTATGGATATAAATATATCATATTACTAGTGAAAAACATAACAAAGTCATTGCTAGTCGCCATGGTGCAGCACTCTGATCTCTCCCTGCCCTCCCTCCCACGTACTCATTTACACCTTAGTGGAGTGGAGTGGAGTGAGGATGGTGAGTTTAATGTCTTTCCCAAAGACACAGCAGCGTAATTCGCCCCACACAGAGCCGAACTCACAAACCTCGGTGTCTCCAGACTGCAAGAACAACGCACAAGCCGCACGAGCACGCTGTCCCCAGTAGCTCAATGATAGCAGATAATGTAAAGTTTTAAAAAATGTGCCTTTATAATGTTTTGAAGGGCCGTGGCTGAGTAAGGGC
>JAWQUT010000003.1:1581640-1597064 GCA_033807755.1 Ellobium chinense | reverse complement strand
TGTAAGAAGGATAATAAATCCATAAACAACTAGCACATTCAGTTGATGGACCCTGTGGCTAAAAATGAAGTCGACTTCCGACCTGTAACAACAACAACAACAACAACAACAACAACAACAACAACAACAACAATAATAATAATAATAATAATAACAAACAACAACAACAACTACTACTACTACTACAACATAAAGAATAACAATAATTTTAATCTGGGCTGGATTACTAAAATTTGCATTCCCAAACATCTTCGTAAAAGCATGTCATGCACAAAATTTTATACAAACTAATGGTGAAACCGGCAAGCGTGAAACTGTTTGTATATGATTAATAGTATAATTGGAATCCCAGTGTATTATAATACCCGAACTCCTACAATTCTCTATGATCGTAGATAATCTTTGCTCCAGTGACCTGCATCGCCATTTGCGCCGGGAACCCCACCCTTTTGGTGTTTGCAAAACGAGATCCATTCTCAAACGTTCATAGTAGAAGTATCAAAATTAATTGGAACCACTTTTCGATGCTTCCCTCTCGAATAAGTCTGATCAAACCACAAAAAAAAAGGATAGGATTGAGGAAACCTTATTCGTCCACAAAGGGAAATTTGTCTTTGTTATATTGGGGAAATAAATACGTGCAGACATAAATTATGACGCCCCCGAAGAACGAGAGTCTCAGGTCAAGGAGGAGCATGGGTTCCAGCCTCTGAAACTAAAGACTGTATACAGGAACTGCTTGCTTAGTGTTGGAAACTACTGTTAATTTTGTCATACAACGACGTCGTTAAAAATATAATACTATGAGTCCTGGACTGCTTATTGTCCTGGGAATAGTTGAAATATTTCGTTCGTGTTGACATATTCATGAATAGAATTGGAAGTAAGAGCCGTATGTATGCTGCCCAAAGAAAGTAAATGTTTCAGATCCAATCAGACTCTGCAATGAATTCCAATTTTGTTTGTTTCGAATATTTTCCGGGTAATAATAGATGGATCAGCCAATAAAAACCAGTGTTTCAGCTGGCACTATCAGTGGCGTCAATAATGAAAGTGCAAAATAACCTTTCTATATATCCTGAAATTTCACGAAAAATAATATTAGGCAAAAATGTTGATCATAGTAGTAGTGATGTTCATTTGCGTTTTAGTGACTATCTTGCGAAGCGGTGTTTTGTTTTTGTGTTGCTTTTCTTTTTTGACGAAAGTGTCAAAGGCAGCGAAAGTACGGTATATTAAATTTTGTGCGAAATTCAGAGCACATGTGTGACCCATTTGAACTTTCGAGCCACAGGCACACAATTGCAGGAACTGAGAGGGAAGGCTCAAGTGCGAGTCAGCGCGAGGGTGCCACACCTAGATGTCGCCTGAGCTCTTTTGACTCTATCATCTTCCTACTTCTTATCCCTTGCGTTTTAGCGACCACGAAAACATTTTTTTCTGGCCCTTGGCAGGTTAGACGGGCCCTAAATTAGCCTCCGATTGCTCATAAACCTACAATCTCGTACTGTAGAGAGGACGAGGAGCTAGGCGGAGGGTAATCCCCGTGACTTACAGATTTCTGGAGAGTAAAGCAAACTATCGGAGAGCGGCCCTTACCGCATTACACTATTGTGGGACGAATGATCTCCCCTGAAAAATATTTACTGCGCGGCGGTTAACCACCTTGCCTTCGTTTACTCAGATAACTGCCACTCGTGACTTCAAAGAGTTATCTCTCTTTGACAACAGTCACCTCCCTTAGACAATGACGGTGATAGAAGTACGAAATACCTGATAACGACGGCGGGTTGCCTAGGATCGACTACTTTCTTTCTCATTACGAAGTTGATTTGAAACAGCAATCACGAACGGACGAACAGTTATTAATTTAAGCGTATGCCACGCTTATTTACTTTTCTCTCTCAGTTACTGTTTTAATATCGTTAATAGGATGAAAAGTATATTTTAAGAGACTTACGGTACGAATTAAGCGACGTGTTTACGTGTCCGGACGACCTCTGTCGCACTACTGTGATATCCTTGTGAAGTAGTTTATCACTAAGAGACTCTTAGCACATAGAAAGTGAGATCTGTTTGGCTGTTTCTTGAATAATGTCAAAAGAAATAGCACAAGCAATGAAAAGAAAAACAGTTTGAAGTGGCTGTTTTCAGTCAGTATCACTCAAAACAAATCCACAAATAGGTACGAGAGAATGGCAGCATGATATTCCAATCCAGTGAAATCATCTCTTACAAAGCACTCCGAGATGCTGACTAATCTGATGAGACAGGGCGAGATGGTGAGAAGGTGCAAGAGAAGTCTAAAGTGATAGATAGAAATAGTGAGAATGTTTTTAGCGTATGTAGATGTGTTTGTGTGTTTGTGTGTGTGTGTGTGTGTGTGTGTGTGTGTGTGTGTGTGTGTGTGTGTGTATGTGTGTAACAGAGAGAGAGAGGGAGAGAGAGAAAGAGAGAGAGGGAGAGAGAGAAAGAGAGAGAGAGAGAGAGAGAGAGAGAGGTATCTTAACCTTAGAATAATTTTATTTTGAATTCGTTCCCCTTTTCGAGCCCCTCAAATTTACCTAGCAAATTGATAATTTGTAATCCTGAGACTTTCCCAAAGTAAGTTTAGGTAAAGGCTAAAGGCAGGGTTATCGTAGGAGGTTAAGGAAGAGAGAGAGTCCTATATTTGGTCTAAGAATTCTTCCTAAAGTGCTCTCTTTTCCCTAACCCTTAGCACTAACACAAGTACACTTCGGGAGAGTACAGGGATTATACTACCTGGGCGTAGAGGTATAAAGATGTCAATGTGTTTTTTCACTTTATAATCTATATAAGCATTTACACTCCTCATTACCTCATTCAGGAGTCCTATGCCAAAGTACTTTCTATACATATTGTTTAATTCTTCCATCGTATTTGACAGGAACAAAAGTGCCCCAAGACAAGTAAATTTTGAGAACTTTGCCAGTGTATCAGGCTACCTAATATTCTGAGCCTTTTCACACAGTAAACAGGATAACCTTATCCACTTAGTAGCAGCCACAAGGTTTACACATGAATGGGAAAACCCCACCTTTTCTGAGTCTACAAAAGTATTTGCTTCTATATCTAACTCTTTGAAATTCAAACCCAGCCCTTCCCCGCTCTTCCTGTGGCCAATTTTCTGATTTTGTGGGAACTTTTTTAATCTGCATACTCTTTTGCCAGGTACTACTGGCATCTTCGTACTTATAACAGTAGTAAACTCAGATGACATGTATCTAATCCATTCCCCGCTACCGTTCAAAAGCATCTGGCCAGTGAACCTTATGGCCTGCGATTCATGCCCACTGCCAAGTCTTTGTTATTTTGCAATAACTGAATGTTTTGTTTCTTTCCTTTTCAGCCGTTCCCCCGGTGAATCTTTTGGAAGCAGCAGTGCCTTCTCCACGTTCATTACCTGCAGGGGTCAACATCTTGTATGACCGATCCAGCCATATACATGGTTACCAGTTCTCACCTGAAGCAAACGATATCTACCTCAAGGCAGACAGGATATTTTTGCGATGTATATATTTTCCCTTTGAGTTTTCAGTATTTATTACTTATAAACAATATGTGATACCCAAACGAGAAGAGTGTGTGTTTTCTTTATTTCACGAAACTACTAAAGAAAATTTAATATCTGTAGGATTTTCTAAAGACCGAGTGATATTTCGATACAAAGGAACCAGGTACAGATTCAAAATGGCGCAGGGTTATCAGGACCGGAAGTGGCATACGCTAGGGGTCAGTATGGCAGCAGAAGTGGTTACCGTCACGAGGGACTGCCGGAATCGACGCACACGATCTTTAGTGACGTCTTTTCCTGATCTCCTGCCAGTCGCCAACACTTCGTTTAGTATAGGACGGTGTGAGAAAAAATCTTCAGTTTTTCAAGTGAGTCTAGCTATAGTCTTACTTCCACTTTGCTTTTGTCGTTCTCGAGATGATGATGATGATGATAATAATAACACTTTTCTTCATTTGAATGTCTTATATCTCAATTGTCATCATGAAAAAGTGTATAATCACGAAAAGTTGACTATTTTTTTTTTATAAATCCATTATGTTATACATTTTTCAAAAAGTTTTGTGTCATACATGGGCAGAATCATATTTAGTTTCAATGATGATGATAACCATAATATTAAAGATGCCACTGATGGTGATTCTTCAATTTTGCAGGTTATATTTTTCATTTTCAATTACAGTATTTGGTTGCGGTATTACAGTTTAAGATGGAAAGGTGGGAGAGAAGGGAAAGAATTTAGCCATTTTTCTTTCTCCTTGTGTGAAGAAAGGTTTTTGTTTTTTTATTGTCATAATGATGGTTATACTGACAAAAATTGGTAAAAATTGGTGACTGATGATGATGATGATGTTAGTTAACTGATTCACATGAGGGGATTTTTTGTTCTTTTATTATATCTATGTCTTTGATGATGATACTGTCTGTGTTAAGACGACTGCTAAAGGCAGTGACGTTCCTGGTTGCAACTGAATTTGATTCTGCGTTCGTTAAGACCAATATTACAGTCATTTTGTTGATCAGATCCTTACTGTTGGTGTCGATGCTCTTGCATTCGTATTCATATAATACTGATAGCAAATTGCTATTGCTGTTATTGTCGTCAGGTTAAATTCTGTCACTATTGTCTGTAGATATTTTTTTTTGTATGTGTTTTTATGTACAGTTGGTTAAAATAAATTTTCCTGTTTTCTGTTTTTCGGATCAGAATAATGCTAGATCAAACTTATTTTTCATCTGATGAAAGCAATAATAATAATATTAATAATAATAATAATAATAGTAATAACAATAATAATAATAATACTGATCACTTATATAGCTCTTTCCCCCTAAAGCTCAAAGTTTTTTACATTCACGCACGCGCACACATATGCACACCTACACGAAAACATACACATACACGCACACACCTACACACACTACACAGATATAATAATCCACGTAGTGAATCATTTATGTGAACCAAAATGTACACACATTAGGCTTTCATGCCATGCCAGTAACTAAGTTTAGCCAAAGAACGACTTTGGCCTCAATTTGACAGACTGGAAGACATACTGTCAAGTCATCGCAGTACATCATTACGTTCCACAGGGTCTCTTAAAATCTGTGATTCTAGTCCCGGGCGGGGATGCATCAGCGAAAGCCTGCCCTCCCAAGATCAAGGTCGAGCAAGGATTGGACAATGTGATTAGGACATTTCCAGGTAAGAACAGAGTCACCGATGATGAGCTATTGGACGTGTGTATTGTCCTAAGAAGACTTCGGGGTAGAGGAGATGCGCGGGGAGGGGATATGGGGAGGGGCAAGAGTACGGAATTCTGAAGAGCAGATTGGATCGCCAGTTTAGTGGGATAGTCCAGCTTCGTACCGAAGCCCCCCCACTCCCCTCCCCACCTCGAATGGCCTTAATGTTGTATCTCTTAGACTTAATGTTGTATCTGATGGACTAATGCGTTTCCTGAAATGGGACAAGAAGTAAAATGAAGTACTGTATTCATTGAGATAATTCATTAACCAAAGACATGATTATTTTAAACACGTGATAAGTTGCTTGTGCCACTTGGAAGTTTTAGTCTAACGAAACTGGTTGAATATAGGGTTTCCCTACTAAACTGATCAAGCTGATTGTAACCTTCAGGCTACTCGTCTCTGACCCCATTTCACACAAGGGCTGCTGTGTGTGAATGGACGGACGTGGGCAACATTGCCTTTGATGTGCATGTCCGGAAACTCAAAGTCTGTGTGAACGGCGTGTGGCGAGAAGTGAAGATCAGTTCAGACAAGCGGCGGCTGGACTACTTGCTGCCGTATCAGACACTGGACACTGGTCAGGGCGTTCTGGACGTCGAGGTGTTTGATCTGCCTGGGGAAGGCAAGTTTGCAGCATTCGCTTCAGCCGGACTGCAGGATTCAGTTCCGAATCGGTAATACTTAATTGGAATAGGCTAGATCTGCTTACCAGAATACTGAAGGTACCATAGTTAAGCATGACATGAAGCCGCATTTCTTTCCTATTTGTTCTTGTTTGTCTTTGGACATTGCTAATTAGTTGATTTATGAGGCATGGCGATGAGAAAGCTAGAATATTTGGTGGGATGTTCAGTCTGTATTGTAGGCTATATTTGGCTGAATGGTTGGCTTGTATACATAGTGGAATGTTCAGACATTACTACTTCGTGCAGTGATTATTCAGAGGGCTTAACAGAATGGTCTATTAGTATGCTTGATTGGGTGGTTGGCTGCCATGCATGTAGGAATGGTAAATCATATCGTTTCTTTTGTAAGCCAGTTGATTAGAGTACTTGATAGAGCAGTTGGTCAATAGACTTGATTGGATGGTTGGCTTCCCGACATAGTGGAATCATCAGTCAAGTGTTTTTCTTTTTTTTTCGGGAAATGTTGATCAGAGCGCATACCAGAGTTGTTGGTCACTAAATTTGATATGAAAGGATAGTTTGCTACTGTTCATGGTGGGGTGGCTAGACAGGAGTGCTTGATAAATTGATTGTTCAGTGGACTTGGCTGGATAGTTGCCCACCCTACATATTGAAGTGGTAAGGCATTACTCCTTCGTGGACCGATTGATCAGAGTGCTTGACAGAATGATTGGGTAGTATTCTTTGTGAAATTGTTGGCAAATATGAATTGTGAAATGGCTAATTATTTTTCGAACAGTGATCCTTCAGAATATTTGGTCTGTATGCTCAGACAGAATGGTTGATTCTGATTAGCTAGCTCGTTGCAACAGATTGTAAGTGTTCTTGATGAAATGAAGGGGTGAATGGTCAGGCATTCTAGGAGGACAAAGACGTAATTCGTGTCTACACTGATGTAAGGAAGAAATGGACAATCATCTGAGTCAGACTGATAATCTTGGTTATACTTTCTACCCTCAGATCCAACGTGTACCAGTGGATTGAAGGCAAATTCACTCTGTATCAGCGCCTTCCTACGCAGTCCGCCCAGTCCTGGGAGTTTTTCACCATCAGAAACCAGGTAGGTCAAGTCAACACAACCGCATAAGCAAATATGATCCACACGTGTATCAGTGAATGAAAGCGATTTTTCAGATTGAAGCAGTAAGATTCTTGGGTAACTTCTGTTCTGATTGTGGTCCCCTCACGTAAGTTGTTTTCCTAGTGTGGAAAGATAAGTGCTGGCATATGGCCAAAGAAAAGCTCTGAACTTTGAATCTGAATGTGAATCCGGAAGCAAGAGATAAATCAACAAATAGATGTAATGTTTCAGATCAATAATCAGTTAATCATATTGCTTAGAAATTATTACTTTGAATTTGATTCCTGTACGCAAACCTTGTTCCTAATTCCAGGTTTATTTATTCCAACCTGTGGCTTCACGCATTTTATCTGACCCTTCCATTTTCATGACCCGTGTACAAATCTCAGGAGCTAGGCCACGGCTTATGTGAAACAGTCATTTAATACGGCATCATTCAGGGAATCCGATTCACCATCGTGCTGAAACGTTCACTTTTCATGACTAACATGTCTTAGTTTCAGATTTATTAGAAGTACAACTTTCGACAGACTGTCAAGCGAACGTAATATAAAACGTATTAAGCAATCTCATAGGCTGTGCGACGAAACTTTGGTTTTCATTGGAAATTCATCTTAGCTCTCTCTTTCCCAAATTGAGCATATCATAAATTTAGTTCAAGTTTTTGTCTAATGTGGGTTAAAGCTGAAATAAAATCTCTTCCGGAACCACGCTATTTTTAGCTTGAGTGATGGATGAAGGTTGTGAAATTGTTTGTCCTTCTTTCTTAGTGTATATTTCTACTTGTTTTCCCAACATGCTTTAAAATCATGTCTCTGCCATACATCCTCACCGAGTCCCTCCAAAAAAATAGTTCTTTCCTTCACTGCTTAAAAGTCTCCTAAAAGACATCCGCTTGCATCTCATTTTGTGCCCCGATTTGAATTTCAGTTTTTCCTTGCAGTGGCCAACTACGGGCTGAACCCTTCCATTGCTTCCAACTCTACCATCTTTAAGTGGAACAAGACGAGAAAGAAGTTCCGGCAGTTTCAAGATATTCCTACATTCACCGCTAGAGACGTGGAAGCCTTTGAGATTGACGGCGATCATTATTTGGCCATTGCCAACCACGCTAAAGGTAAACTTCAAAATTCGAGATAAATTGACATCATTATTTGGCCATAGCCAACAATACCAAAGGTTAAGTTCAAAATCAGAGATAAATAATTATTAAGATCAATACTTTGTATTAGCCTATCACGCTAAAGGTAAACTTCAAAATTAAAGATCGAGATCTTGTTTTTGACCAATGCTACGCGTGCTAAGGATAAAATTTAAAGTTAGAGATAAGCTGAGATCATTGTTTAGCCATAGCCAACCATGTCAGTTGGACTGGCTCCTGGCAATAGACACTGGCTGCCAATATAAGAAAGAAGATAGGCCTGTTCTGCTGCCGTGCTTTTATAATTCGTGTCGCCTAGGAGTACTGAGTCACGACAGTAAAACTAAACACTGATCACTCCACAAATGAATGGCTTTGCACAATAAGAACATGATATCGCTAAAGTTGACGGATATGGTGATATTCAATTTAAAATAATATACATATATTTGTTTTACTTTTTGCAATTTTAAGCCCTTCTAATGACACTATCAAAATCCCTGTATGAGCTCAAAAATGTATAAACAAGTTGCAAGGAATTCGGCCCTTTGTACTTACACTACTGATTGCATGTAAGGGATTGCCGTTTTATCTAATCTTTATCCCTTTTTTGTTTGTTCGTCGGTTTGTTTGTTTGTTTGTTTGTTTGTATGTTTAGAATACGAATTATTCTCCAGTATTTAACAATAAATGTATACCGATATTAAATTAATATGAAGATTTGTAAAGTGCCGATTTTTAAGCTCACCTCGATGTCGACCCGGTGTGATTTATCTAAAGATCTCCTCTGGTCCTCTTCAAACCCTCAGGTGATAACAACCAGATAGACTCAGTGGTCTATAAGTGGTCAAGATCAGAGCGTCAGTTCCTAGAGTACCAGAAGTTGCGGACTGTGGGTGCTTATGACTGGACACACTTCACTGTGGATGGCTACCATTTCCTGGCTGTGGCCAACGCTTTCACTGGCCTGACGACCCTCGTATTCTCGGTCCTGTATTTCTGGCAAGACAACTCATGGATACAGTTTCAAACTATGGAGGTGAGAAATTAATAATTATTGTCATATTATATATCATTTATTTATGGTAATATATAGTTAATGATTAATTCATAATTATTAATCAATTAATAATAACTTATTATTTATTTATTTATTTAACTATTAATTTACTGCCGTGACGGCACAACTATTGGAATGTCTAATGCATATAGTCTGAGCTCCCCTCCCCCCTTCAATCCTGCCTCCAAGAAAAAATGAGGGCAGAAGAGGGAAATAACAATGAGCTGAAAGCTTTAATTAAAAGATACACCCTTTTGATTTGATACCCACTATAAATGTATTTCCACCGGGCTTTCAATTTCAGACCTGGCTCAACTAATCTACCAATTGTTCATGCAAATTGCATGAGAACTTTCTCTTGGCTATCTTTGTTAAAACCTGGAAAATAATATAAACAAAAAGTTTGTCACATGTGTTGTTTTCGTTTCTCCACCTCAAAAGTTAATCGTTTATTACTCAAAGTAAGCCCTAATCTTCCATTAAATTTCATGCAAATCTGTTGGTTGGTTTTTGAATTATCATGTTCACCAATAAATAATGTCCATTGAACATCTGCTCTGCTCGGAGAGACACTGTAGACGGCCACGTTCAAAATACATTATTCGGAATCTGAATTATATCATTAGGCATTAAATAATGCGAATTATACTACAATGATTCAAGCTGAAGAGTCCGTAGCCCGAACAAAACAAAAAAAAATTAGGCAGTTAATTTGCCGACTGGTATAGGCTAGTTAAACGACAATGGTATATAAGTTGATATTTTTCCATTTATTTATCCACCCATTTCCTCTGGCTGATCACTGCCTTACTGTTGTCAGACTAACGGCGCCACGGACTGGGAACATTTCACTATTGACAACGACCACTACTTGGTGGTGGCGAACGCCTACAACTACGGAAGCCAAAATTACCTGGAGATCGATAGCTACAGGACCAACTCCACCATCTACAAGCTGGACAGGGACAAAAGGGTCTTCACCAAATATCAGACCCTCAGCACTAACAGGTACTTACACAACTAGAAGGTGTGTTTAAAGGTAGTAACCCTCAAAAATCCACAATGCCGTATGTGGCACATGAGCTTAATTGGCGTTTCCGTAACAAGTGATAATGTAAAGTACCAGAAGAACCAGAGTACAATGGCACATATTACTACATAACAATAAATAGTCTATACAGACAGTATAAAATAAACATTATGTTGGAAAGATCTAAATCATTTACTCAAAACATCTAAAAGAATCGGCTGTGTCACTGTAGTAACATTTCGTGGGACTTAGAGAGTTAAAGAGATAATGTTTTCACCGTGGTTTTTGGTTTCTTCTGTCATACTGGCCGCGAGATAACGTGTGGAATGAAGAAAAAAAAAACAGGAAAAAAACAATGTGAGCGTGCGAAAAATGTATCATGTGTTAAAGCATAATAACTCCAGGTGTCCAATCAGTTTTTTCAGGCCGTAATTCACAATTTAGATCAAATACATATTTTAGTTCATTCTGTTCACGGGTTTAGGCCACATTTTTTACAGTTGACTCTCCCTGCAGAATTTATAACCACAAAAAGATCAAAAAAAATTACAGACAGTAAATTTATTAAGAAAATTAGTCATTTTGTGCTACTACAATGGTAACATTCAAGGTCGTTTTGAATCCAAACGTCGTATTTGTTGGATACGACCTCATGTGTGAACGCGGATGATATTGTGATGCTGCTCTCTTTAATTTTGATGGCATGCGCCATGTAAGGATCTAGCATGCCTGATAAGGTAGTTGGGACAGGAGGTTTTGAGAAGGGTGGCGGGAGAGGAGTGAGGGGTGAGGAAGGAAAGAAGAGATAGACTCCAAAGTGCCATCAAGAGAACAACAGGAGAGTCATCATTTGTTTTTGTGTTTTCATGTATTAACCTTTCCGGCAATGTCGTGTTCCTTAGTAAAGGCGATGTCATTGTTTTAAGCTTTGAAAAAAAAATGGCGACAGATCTTTCACAGCGGCTGCATTGCTTGTCGTCCTTGTGTTCAAAGCTTGACAAGACGACGTCGCGGTTGTCAAGAAACACGAAATTTTGCGGAAAAGTGAATTGACTCCATATGTAACAACGAATGTTGACCGAGCAGTATGAAGACATTTATGGGCTCTGTTTTATAGTAACTGTGCATGGTTTTGTCCTGCTGATTATAGTATTATTTCTTTTTTTTTTTTTTATTTCCTAACATCTACAGCGCGATTGACTGGGAATACTTCTCGGTAGGAGGAGATCACTATCTTCTCGTGTCCAATGCTCAAAATGGTGGCACAGGAGATCGTCTGCTCAGCGTGTTGTATCGATGGCAAGGACTCGACAAATTCGTACCGGTCCACTGTCTCCACACATCTCCCAACGCCGATTTTGAAGTTTTTAAAGACGGCGCAGACATCTTCCTGGTCTATGCGAGTGCTAAAAACTCAAACTCTGAAGTTTTACGGGTCAAATTTGTATGATGATAATGTATTATATGTGCTGATTTCACATTTTTAGAAATACCATAGATATTAAATAAGGTATAATCAAAAAGTGGCTGGACCACAAATGTAAGCGACTTCTGATTGATTAGTGCGATGTAAGGGAGATGACTGGCGACATTTTAAAATATCCACTTATTTCCCATGCACAAATTGATGCAATACAGAGTGAGGTCAAGCATATAGATTTAGCTAGAGAGGCGTTAATTTAGCTTTTTCTGCTGGCGTCCTCTTATGTGGCTGGTTTCAGAAGCTATTGGGCTGACAAGAAGGAATGAAGATGGGAGTTCCAAACTTTTCATGTAGTTTATTTCTTCTTTAGTTAACCACCTCCTGCAAAGTGGCATTTCTCTCACCTCCGCTTGACCTTCAAAAGGCCTTGAAATACAACATCCTGTTTTGGAATTCAGCAACTGCGCTGCCTCCGGAGTGACATCATCAGCACTATCAAAATAATGTCTAAGCATGTGCTCTTTCATGAGTACATTTTCGAGTAGAAAGAGTCTGATGCAGCTATGTCAGTTTTACCGGCATGAACAATCCACATTCCTCAGAAAAATTCCATCGTTTCATTAATTCTGATACTGTCATCAGACAAGGGTTGAAATTCTGGACGAATAATGCCATATATTAATTTAATATAACTTGTGGAATACGATATTATATTTCAACATAGATGATAATTTCACCTGCGGAAACTATACAACAACAAAAAATGTTAAGCAGTGGTTCAACACGTGAAGGGACAGGATCTACAGAAAGATGATGTTATTGGTGTTCATGTGTACAGGATCGGGCGGAAACTTCAAGGGGCAATAAAATGTAAAGAAGTAGATTAAAGGCCTATCCGGAGTGTCAGAGGATAAGAGAGGCATGCTGGGATGCTTCACTAAATTGAATTTAATAGTCTGTTTTTTACATCCGAGCGATATTTTGCCGAATTTTTCGAGCAAAACATTTTATATTGTAGAAACTTTGAAGATCTCTAGTTTACTATCCCTCCGAACGTTAGAGTAAAGAATACAATTTTTTTTTGAAATCCGTTGAGTATCTGAAATATGAAAGCAAACCCATTTGAATCAAGGCAATATCGATGGTCAGTTGAGACAGGATTTGCTTTCCAATGGTAACGATCAGATAGTGCAGCTCTAACACATGAAGAGACTGGCCATTGTAAAACTTAAAATATGATGAAGTTGTTAAGATAAGATAAAATAAGATAAGATACTTTATTTATCCCCGTGGGGAAATTTTTCTTTGTTACAGTGATGCATACAATTATACATACATTAACAGACACAGACTCACACACTCTCACACATATTACATAATACATGCGCCGCCCCAGTCACTCACTCTGTCACGCTCTCGTCTTCACCCTTCACTGCTCACACAACTTACACACTGCAGCTCACTGTGCACTTTGGAAACACTCTAATGGCCCTAACCTACGGAAAAGAGGAGTCCCGGATTATTCGCACTGAGTGTGGAACGAATGAGTTTCGGTACCTCTCTGTTTTTGAGGAATGTTGACAGCAGTCTTCCACTTCTAATGGATGTTTTATATTTGTTAAATAGAGGATGTTCATTTTCTGAGAGGATTTTTGTTATTTTTTTTTTTTGTTACATAAAGTTGCTCCACCGATGGTAAGTTGTCTCCAATTATTTTTTCCACTTTTTTAATATTACGATTCAGTTTGATCTTATCATTTTGTGTGATGTTACCACCCCAGCAAGTTAGACCAAAAGTAATAATACTCTGGAGTGTTGATCCGTAGAAAAGGCGAATAAGGTCGTTTTGCACATTGAAAGATTTGAGCTTGCGAATGAAATAGAGACGTTGATTTGCTTTCTTGTAAATTTCGTGCGTGTGATTGTGCCATGATAGTCTGTTATGAATGGTTATGCCTATGTATTTATAGCTCGAAACCACTTCCACTTCTTGATCATTGATCTTGAGGGGAGTCAGGGGAGTCCTCTTTATCCGATAGTCTATCAACAATTCCTTGGTTTTGCTTACATTTAGTAGCAAAAAATTATCATCATACCACTAAGTGAATGCATCAGTTTGATTAATATAGTTTTCCTCATTTCCTGAAAGGTGACCAACAATAGTTGTGTCAATTGGTATAGGTGGTGTACAAAATAAGTGAGAGTACGCAGCCTTGGGGCGCACCTGTGTTTACAGTTATTAATGAGGATAATTAATAACTGAACGGTAGTTGTTGTTGTTGTTGTTGTTGTTGTTGTTATTGTTGTTGTTGTTGGCGAAGGCAGCAACGGTAGCACGAATATGGCTCAGATAGTGGCAAAACTGAGTGCATTTGAAAAGGGCAAAGGTGATGGGTCGACCGCCGACGCTAGATGACCTGGCAGTTTTATTATTGTTATTATTTTAATACGACTCTGTACAAATAATTGACTTTTAGCCACGTAAGCCTAGATTACTGTAAATATTCTGACTTATTTAATGGACACCGTCTAAGTTGAATCGGAATGCATGATGTTATTTTAACATGAAATTCATTCATGTCATCTTTTAATGCTGTTTATGTGATGTTGCTTTTAAGGATGTTGAATGAAATTGATCTTTGGCTACCTAAGTCCACGAGGAACAAAAACTAGTTTTAATGTGTAACTCTGTTTGTTTGTTTGTTTGTTTGTTTGTTTGTTTGTTTTCCTGAAGGTCAGCCAGGGGTGTGAGAGTGAACAGAAGAGAGGAGAGGAGAGAAGATGAGAAGAGAGGAGAGGAGGAATTTAATCTAAAGTAGGACTACGTCAAGGAGTCATGAATATTCATATCATTTATCATTACTGATATCATACAATATTAATTGACTATATTTATAGTTAATGCGTGTCGTTGGCCACAAAGTGGGTCATGAAACAGGATTTTTTATTGCTAGTGGTATCATAAAAAATAATACAATGACTGTATGTACACATGCTTAATGTGACTTTCACTGGCTTCCTTACGGATATGACGTACAGACCAATAGCGTATGAAACAGTTAGAGGGAAGAGTAACATTATGGTGTGATGTCGAGGAGTTCACTTAATGGCAAATGTTACGCATTTCCCATTGATTTGTGATTAAGTGAGTTGATAGGATCAGATCTGCCTCAGTTATTCGTTACAGCAATTACTGGTTAGACTACAAGCTGAAATGGAGATTTAATATATCCTAACAAGCTTGTTGGGAATATCTTTATCTACGAAACTAACCTTTTTTTTTTTTTTTACGAAACTACCATTCATCTGAAACAAAACAGTATAATAGCCCAAATGTCAGAGATGGGTTAGATTAGTGGCATTAGTCTTTTGGATATTGCGACACTGATTTGTTTCATACAAAACAGGCTAGACGCGTCGTGTGAATTTAGTATAAACTTGTTGAAGTATATACATGTATCTCCTTGGTTGTTATGTCCCATTTTAAGAGGAATCGTATGCTATTCTGGACTCCTCTTAATTACAACTTCGTCCATTCCCCATGCTGTAACGATTAACTAGAGATGATTGTATAGCATTTACATCTGTTATCCAACGCAGTGATTATTAATTGCTTACTGATATAGAAAAACTATCTGAACATGTTTATTACGAAATCCTTAAGAGTCTGTTGATACAGAGCGCCTTTACGTTAATAGCCCCCTAACTCCCCC
>JAWQUT010000003.1:1556645-1576171 GCA_033807755.1 Ellobium chinense | reverse complement strand
GGGGGGGGGGGGGGGGGGACTATGGACACGTTTGGCCCACTATGAGGAGACGCATACAAGACGACAAAGATAATATAATTATACTAATTATACGTGAAAAAGATTCTCAACTAAAAGGTTTATGAGAACTTATTTTGCGATGTTGAGTACATGAGCCACTCAACGGTAGGGACACATGGCTCAACATCAGTGTCACAAACTGTGGACCAAGTCTAAAGAAAAAAAAAATCAAAGGCTTGAAGTATGAGCGTTATCATTAAATCTCGATATGAATTAATCAATTATAAACTGGAAAACACGCTGGCGACGTTAATGCACTGCTTAAACTTTGAAGCCATGCGAGAAAGACAGTTCCCAAACAAGGTCAAATGTTTTATCGTAATCATAATTTACAAATTACACGGGGCTGCCATGCTGTGTTGGCCATGTCTCCTCATTATCCTACTCAGTGCTCGCTTTTAGTATGCCTCCCCTTTCCTTTTCCCTAGTTTGTCCAACTATTCCACCTTCAAAATCATGCTCATATTTTTCTTCTCTCCTCTTCTCCTCCTTCGCCCCTGAACTTGCTTCGCCCCCTCCCCATAACATGAATTGGCAAGGAAAAGAAGAAATACGTTAATCGAACGTAATGACCTTTCCAGTTGTTTAATTTGGATACCTGCAGTTCAACATAAGCATACAATTTTGTAAACCTCTGTCATAGGCTGACACCTAGACACGCACCAGTAACAGTCAGCTGATCAGAGGACAGCGATAGCACCGGCACACAAGCCTTTCATGTGTCGGCTTCGTGGTTTTGTAACCCATGTGAGGTTCGCGGGTCAATGCTATTTATATATTTGAAATTTCATTGGTTACGGGAATCGCGTGACGGCTCATGAATTAACTTTCCCGGATCACGCATGACGATCGGGTTGGATCCTTGGAAAGTAAGACATGAATGCTTATGCAGATTCTAGGGCCCTCTCATGTTGTTTTGCAATCATGCACTTCCTGCTTCCGATGCCGGTATGTTACGAGATGTGAATGTAGAGTGATAGACAACATTAGGCTACTCAGTCATTGAAGAGTGTATTCGTTGGTGACAGATGCTATCGGTAAGTCATACAATTCATTAATCAAGCCTAAATTTAGCTTTTGCGTGCCAGAACTGTACTTTTGTCAGCATTGTTGTATGGGCTGTGATTTTGTATACAGATCTGAGGGAGGTCACAAAAGTTCATTGGTGAAAGTGGCCTTGCAGAGTTGCAGACGAGGTCGGAACGTTACCCATAGGCCCACAGTCTAGGCTACAGCCACGACAATCTATAACGTTATCATGGGGGAGGCAGCTTTCAGAACTGCATGCTAATGTTAATAAATCATACTGTGCAAAGCATGGGTTTGGCATGATGTAGATACTTTCCTCTACATTGACTACACATGGATTCCCAGTGGGCAGCTGTCCAAGATGGAGCCCACGCGGTCACATTTTGTTTGTGATTTTGCCAGCTCATAATGAGGATCAAAAATTTAAAAAAAAAATTCATCCTGTGGCCATGGGAACAGACTGATTTTAAGATTCACAGTACGTGTCACACTCTCCTTTAAGTCTCGGTCTGGCGGTAGTATCCAGGGATCTCCCACCAGGGGCATGCTCAAGTGTTACAGGCAGTTTTAAGTTTTTTTAGGCTTAGTCTAGCCTAGGGGTAGAGATAAGGAAAAAAAATATCCTTGAGACTTGAGTGAGATAGTCTCAAAACAGATTATTATGTAGACTATGCTTTCTGTTTCTTTTTGCAAGCACTGGAAACTATCTTTGTAGATAGACTAGAAATTGCCACCAAATATCAAAAAAAGAATATTACAATGTTAGAACTACTAACAGCTTTAGATCTAGACTAGACTATTATGAATTATGGGTGAGAACCTGGACCATGAGCTAACAAATTCTAGACTAGATAGATCTACATCTGTTGATGGAAGCAACAGAAATGTGTTTCTTATGAGGAATGCACAAAATATTATTATGTGCACAGGTCTTGAAAGAAGCAGGTTGTAATTATTATTAATATTATAATAAAAGGAGACTGACAACAGTGAGGAGAGGACTATGTAAATTAGAGATCTAATAAGAAGACAATAGCAACAGCATTTCATTTTTGTAAGAATGGAGACCTAAGCCGAAATGGGTAAATATTGCAGAAGCAGACAAAGAAAATTCTTGATGGGAGGGATTCCATATGTGTGCCATTCTACATCATGCAGATAAAAACAGATCTTAAGATCTAAAAACTACACCTTTCTATCTGTTTGTATCCCCACAAACAATAAAAAAAACCCTTCTCTTTAATATCATCTCCATTAAAATCATCTCTCTTTAGTTTATTTAGGCATGAGCATATTGTGGGATGGCACACATATGGCTGATATGGAAGTCCTCCCTTCTTGATGGATTGGAAAGTTGGATAGGATAAAATGCAGTTGGGAAATGTTGAAGTAGAAAGCAGACAGACAGAAGGGAAGGTCCATGATTGCTATTCTAGTAGGCATGTTACGTGAAGAGGAAGATCCTTAGGGGTTGTCCATAGGTAGGTTAAAGTGAGGCTCTGATGAATGTGTCCATTTTCTAGTACAGTATAAACCAAAAAGTATACTAGTACATTCATGCACGAGAGAGAGGATCTGAGCTGAACAGAGAGTCTCATTCGGGGGAAAGAATATCAAAATTAAGCATAGCCTTCACACTTATTTGCTGATTCACAGGAAAGAGAAGTTGAATCCAGATGGCAATATTTCAGTTGACGCAACACAAGATGGACTTTTATCTGAGGCATCAGAGTGTAGTTACCATCACATAATCAGAGGTTTCACCACATGCCCATTGCCCTTAGATTATTTAATTATATATATTGTGCAGTATGCCATACACTCACATTTACTTGTAAGCCTGGAATAAGTAATCGGGTTGGCTGAGTGATTTATGTAATAGAGCAGCGTTTTGGAGAACTAGACATTTGAAAGATACTTTTTTAAATTTCGGATTTCTGTGTAATAATCACTGCTACAACTACAATGTCTTTAGGTCAACATTCTTTCATGTTTCAGTCATTTCTGTTGAGGCATTTTAAACAGATCATGAAATTGTCAGATAGAATTGAATGTGATTTTGATAACCACCACTATGGAATGGCCCTATTAGTAATTGTGATTTGATTGTCGGTAAGACAATACATGAAATTAGAGCACAATATTTTGTTCTGTTTTTTATGAATGTATTATAATCTATGTGATTCACATGGCTGGCATGGTGACCAAGAGATGGGAAAAGTTTTAACTTTTTCACATTTCTAACACTACAGCAAGTTTCTTTTTTGTGAAATTTTAAAGGGCACTCTCATTTGGCAGCCTGGATTGAAGGGTCCAAGCCTCTTCACACATTTCTGTCTTGCACATAACTGTGTTACAGAAGAAAGTTAAAAACTGATTAAGGCAAGGTTTTCTTTGCAATGACTTGATAAAAAAAATTCACTCCTAGAGAAGGATTGTTGCCTGATCATGTAATCATGTCATCATTCATCACTTGATGCTTGGCTACAAAATTTATGATGAATTTACCCACAGTTATGAGTTGGCACCTACTTATGGTTGTTTTGGCAAGTCAGTTGGTTTTACATATTTGAAAACATTCCTACTAGTAATAACCAACACAGAAATTTTCTTCTCCTCATTACTTTAAAATCAGAGACCAGAGATAGTCAGGATTTTCATGATACTCACAATATAGCTAATGAAAATTATCTTATGGGTGATATTCTCAAAAGGCCCATCTTCAAGCAAAAAATGAAAAACCAATTGGTTTGCTGTGGAAATAATATTCTTTATAGACTCAACTGAATAGTTGTTTATACAGTAAACTGGATCATGTACAGTGTATTGCTTGTAAATTGTTTGATTTGAGCAGCTACCCAAAAGGGGAGCTGCTGAAACTGTGATCAGCAGACCAGGCAGGCCTAGTTTTGGACGTAACGGAATGAAAAAGTGCAGAGAGCTTTAAATATAATAAGAGACATGCAATTTACAAGTTTGAAGTAATGTGGTTAAAAATTATTAGTTTCCCAGTGTGCAATCTCGGAAAAACGACCTAATTTTGTTCCAGTTTTATCCCATTATGCAGTGTTGCAAAGCCTGCCATTCACAACTCATTTGCAGATGTGACATGCAGACAATCGCCAAATGTTTTTAATTTTGTTCAGCTCCAAGACAAACTGACCACAATCTTCGTGATTACCCAGGAAAGAGATAAAGTATAATAAACTGCCTCAACGCGTAAAATGACCGGTACATGCATGGAATGTTTCCGCCTGCGTTGGACTGTTAAACGCGCCCATGTGTAGGCTAATGTACTGCAGGCTCTCAACGTTGCCGTGACTCGTTTTTGGCAAACAGACAGGGCGGGTGAGGGAAGAGGACATTATCGCGACTAGAATTAATGTTTACAAAAGGTGTTAAGGGGAAACGTGACGCACGTCATGTAATTTCAGTGGATATGTGAGGTTTTGCCTCGAGAAGTTGAAGGGTGGCTCACGCTTCAGTACACTACACTTACTTGGCGGAGTACCAGCAGTGCGGTCAGTATTAATAATTCTATTCTACAGTGTTAACCCAGTTACGACCCACATTATGGATACTTTGCTTTGATAGGGTTAAAAGTACAATAGTACTGCTCGGTATGATGAAATGCTTTTAGTGACTTTGACACTGGTGGTATCAAAACATTAGTTATTATAAGATCTATGAGAAGTAAGTGTAAGCTTATGAATTTTCATAGTGCCACTATTGTTATGTATAGGACAAGTTGAGGAGTGCATATTGTTGATAGAAAATGAAACCAGAAACCAGAGCCTGCTCGCCTAGTTAACCCGTCCCATACCTTTGACCCTAGATAATCCGTTACGGAGGTGGGTCAGGCGAATGCTGCACAGTACTGTGATACCCGGTTTTAACCTTGAACTCACTCCAGGCCAGATTTTAACGACGGCTACTGTATATCATGCAGAGACGGGCATTCCTCTTTCTCTTTCTTTCTCTCTCTCTCTCTCTCTCTCTCCCCCTCCCTCTTCCTTCTCTCCCTCTTCCTTCTCTCTCATTCTTTTTCTTGCCGTTCCCTGTGTTAACTTACTGTGCTGTTCGCATTAGTCTGCGGTGTTCACAAACATGCGTTCTATGGAACGATTGCTTAGCGCTTTAATGGTTTAGGCCTATCTCGACCTGTCCTGTGTAAAATAAGTTTGAGTCCGGAGGCTTAGCTCTTGCATGTTAGTAAAATGTTTTAGTATCTTCATTAAGACATTCGGCTTTACACGGCTTAAAGAATAAAGCTAGCCTAGCTGCTATGAGAGATTTACATGATGTGTCTGATCACTAGCATTCTGATATCATCCACTGCCTACAGCCAGGTACTCATTTTACAGACGAGTAGACTGAGGAAGATGTTAATGTTTTCCCAAGCACTTACACCGTGACCACGGTGGGGATTGATACCACGACTGTTTGATCTTGTCCGACGCCAGAACTATTCGGCCACGCTGCTCTGTAGGCAAAAGATAATACCTTCGCGTTTTAGAAATGGGGGTAGTTGGGGGGGGGGATGGGAGTGGCAGTGGGAGAAGAGAGGGTATGTGAGCGCAGTCACGTCTGCTGATCTCACCAGGGGCGTGATCCAGAAGGCGCTGTGTGGAGATGACTTTCGGTTGCTTGAGAAATGAGTATAGAACCAGTTAACTACAACTAGGGCGTGGTCCCGTAATGACGCAACCCCAAAGGACATTTTTGCACGTGAAACTGACATACTGTCGAAGTTCGTTGAAGTTCAGCTGTTTACTGTTCATGTAGTGCCGTTTCAAGAAATCCATTGTGAATTCCCCCCAAACCTCAAACAACCAACAACAATAACAACAAAGAAAAAGAAGAACAAAAACAAAACCCAGTCAGTCTTGTTTCCGCGGTTTTAGCATTTGCGTTTGAAAAATTTGTGGCACTGACATTTACGTTGGGCTGGCGTAGCATTTCAACTTCGCTTCATTGTGGTGTAGTTATGCCGTGTCTTTGTGAGGGTTACTGTTTTATTTACGACAAAAAAATGATCGTTCCAAAACTAATATATTGTTCTAATGGCACCAAAGCAAAAGGGGGAAACTTTGAGATAATTGGCTTTGTAAAACGTGAAACTTTTTCTATGCGAGAAGGCTCCGACATATGAAAAGGTGTTACTATTAAGGCTTCACAGATTACTGTGTGCTGTTTTAAGACATTCTCCGCTAGACTAATGCAAGACAATCTGTAGATGTGCGCCTTCGCATGCATTATTGCATAGTCGCAGTGTAGTGCAGCGGCTCCGGCTGCTATGGTTAGGCGCTTAATCGCAGTGATCATTAACCTTTGCTGCATTTCCCGGCAGTGTTAATCTTTCTAAGCTTGACCGAAGAGTTTATATAAAATGTACTATTTATAACTTAGGTCATGAACAGCTTACTGTCCCGGTAGTCATTTGTATAATGATCAGTTCGATCACTGGTCAGCAGCTTGCTGGGATTGTTGGCAGGTTAAAAGACAGTTTTGTGATTGCTGATGCCCTGATAACGGTTAGTTTCATAACAACCAAATCTGTATTTTGAAGCTAACGCTGTGAATAGTAAGGTCACCGTTGATGCAGAACAATTGTGATATGTAATGCAGATAATGAAATTATTATGAAAAGAGGAACTGCACAGTGTTCGTGGGTGGATGTGTGGTTTTTGTTGTTGTTGTTGTTGTTGTTGTTGTTTTAAACGACTTTAACTTTAAGATATTAAGTTGTTAAGGACAATAAAATTGCATGTTATCTTAGAGCCGGCACCTTTTTGTTGTTTTAAGGGGGAAGGAGTAGGAAGGTTTAAAAACTTAAAGAGGAGGGTCGAGCACAGTGCCAGGTCAGTGCATCAGATATACGTATTCATAACACAAGGCTAAGGGCAGAGCCCGAACAGACATTTTAAGATACAAAAACCTATGGTCAGTCTAGGCCGACGGAGACCTCCACATAAGGACAGAACCTTCACAAAATAGGGATGGGGAACGTCTATCCTCAATAAGGATTGAGGTCGAGGAGGTAGCAACAATCCAGACCACTGATTCATTCATTCTGTGTCAGACCAGAATATTACAGTTCCTGCTCAATGTGTAAGTGTAGGACCATTGCATTGCTAATGATAGTGAACTGAGCTTGTTATTTTCGTATGTTTCCAACAGTCTTCCGGCTGTGTTATGACGATAACCAGTAATATGGGATAATGGTATGTTATTGTGAGTGAAAGAGCGAGTGGCCAGTGGATAGGTGAAGAAAATGCGTAGGTCACTTCCTTGTGTGTGCAGTGCATCATAACTTAATACAAAATGATAATTGATGTGTCAAAGGAGTCTAGATGTAAGTAAGTATCATAATGATTGTGAAATGATTTTAAAGCAGCACGGGGTGGCTGGCGTTTACATAGCGACTTGGCACAGTACAATAACAGTATACAGGTTCACTGTGAAAACTCTCATTACTGTAGGAATGTCTTTGGATCGGTGATTCTCCATTGTCTCTTAGAGCCCGGCCTATTGTGTAGTTGTCATTGGCAGATTTGAATGGTGGCATTCAATCCTGTATGTGAACCAGTCAAACAGGATATCTTAGAATCTTCCAACCTTGTTAAAAGATCCGACCGTGCTTAAGAAGTAACATGCTGAATAATAAACGACAGTGAAACTTTGTGTTTTGTCCAGTCATTCTTCCTTGAAAAGAGTTTCGTCCATAACACCTGGGATAAATGCTTTGTTATTAAGAAGGCGGTGTGTATTGCAGGTATCAGACAATACTTTGTAATGTCATGAAAATTCTCTTTAAGTCATCATCGCTGTTGAAGGGCTTATGAGAGTATTCATCGTGGGTGTCTTCTTTCCTTGATATTATCCGAAATAAGCGTGCGGCTCAAAGGTCATAACAGTTTCTTTCACTGAGTTTTATCACTGAAGGGAATAATTTTGAGTGACATCCGTTTCACTATACTCCTCCTTTTAGTTTTAGATAACGGGCTTATGTGCAACTTCTCAAATACTTTGGTTGCATGGATCACAGTATTACGTGATCGCTGTCATGTCCCCCTTTCTTCTCTTTCACTTTTTTTTTTTTAAGTATCAGTGGTTGCCAACTTATGTGAGGTAACATGATCAGGCAATGTAACGCTAGGAGTTTCTCGTTGGAAGAGGAGGGAGGGGGAGGGGAGCTAGCATGGTAATTACATACATTTATCAGGAAGGAATCAGAATGCGGCATGTCGGAGGCATGAGTCGGATCGAAATGCTCCGATCTGGTTGACTAGAAAAGCTCTCGGCGTATTAAGACAGACAGTAATTTTTAAAACTACCCGGTAGTAATTTTCCAGATCTACTGACTTCGTTTAGTAATCTTTGCCGTCGTCACTTGGTGCATTGCTGTTGTTGATACTGCTAGATTCATTTGGTGCTACTTGCAGCATGTACATGTGTATTTAATACGTTCCGTTGTATGTGCTGCTAGCTATATAAGACAAAAAGATATTATTATGATCGCAAATTACGAGGTTCTTTTGAAACGTTTGTCAAAATCATCAGTCCAATCATTGAATACTCAGGTTGTCATAGATTTGCCTGGGTCCTTCCTCAGTGGGATAATGGTTTCCATTTTGGTGAATCACCGGTAGCAGAAAAAAAGTTATCCCTTCCCATGTCAGAGTAGGCTGTAATTTTTTTTTGGTGTTCTTCAAAGTATATCTTGTGTTGTTGATGATTATAATACTGTCATTATGTAAACTGAAGACTGTATTTTAACTTGTGTCTGCAGTTAAATGCATAAAATATATAATTACGATAGACAGAGTGAAATTTTGTGAACGGTTTTTGCAAAATCATGAAAAAAACAAAAATCAAGTGATTCAGGTTGCCCTCGAAACCTTGGCTTCTTCCTTCGTCAACGGGACCTTGGTTTCCAGTTTGGTGGATCCCTGTTATCGCTTCCTGTGCCAGAATAGGCTGCAGTCCTTCCCTTGTAGCCGATAATGCAATATTTACACAGTAATAAGGAATATTGGTACAAGTACAGATAAGCCGATTGATAACACTCACGTAGTGTTCATACATGGATCATGCGATGGCATAGTGCAACAGCGTTGTGTGCATGGTATGAATCAGTATGTCACAGCAGTGTATTGGATAATGAGCCATAGCCTCTGCATGCGTGTTTAAAAATACTTGTTACGGATTTGCTGTAGTAAAACCCTTGTTATTTACACTACTTTTGGGTTTTTGTTTTTTTTTGTACACATGAAAGTAGGTCCACTGATCGCTCATGTACCTTTTCTGTTTGAGGGCAAATTCTGAAATTCCTACAATGAGGATCAGTTTCCGTGGGGTGGAAAGTCTCATTATTATAATAATATATATTTTAAACGTGAGTGCCTGCGAATTAGGTAATTTCAGTTCCATCATGTCACCAAGGGATTGTCACTCGCACGTAGGTTTGTTCACATGCTTTGCGCTTGCCATGGGTTGCTCTTCATTCATCAAATACAGCCCGCGGCATACGCAAAGCATGTAAACAAATCAGCGTGTGAGTGGCAATCCCTTGGGCACGTTACGGAACTGAAAAAACAAAAAACCTGATCAGACACGCACATCTTTGGAAAAGATAAATGACAATAACAATAACAACCAGGCGTATTTTATATAGGTGTTTATAATTTGTTGTTGTTTTCACCTTGTGTGTTCTTGACAGTGATCTCAGGTTATTGATCTTGGCAGTTCCTATAGCAGGTTTATTGTCCGAGAGGGCGCGCTTAACGATTAACCAAATTTCTATAGGTGTACCTTACAGTAGTCTAGAACACCTTTAACTCACGCACGACGAATGAAGTGGTCAACGGGTGCCTGCTGTAACATCTCATGTTTTAATCCACTTTTATGGCTGTGTGCATAATCCATACGTTCATTAACATATTGCGTTAACTACGGCGAACACTGTTAATGTTCTAGGGAGTTTTTAATGGTTATCGCAGTGCATTAACTGGCATAACAATTGTGCATACATGCAAACGGCAACAGGTGCTAAATTACATGAACAGTGTACAGTGGTATATTGCATTGCCCCGCGTTATCCAACAGTGACTAGTGTCTCTTGCTGGATCCGAGGTTTGTTTTGCTTGTTTGAAAGTGATATTGGAGCGTTGCATAATGTTGGAGAATTCATACTCAGAATGTTGAGCTTGTTGCACACTCTCTTTCAAACTGTTGCAAGTGAATGAAATACCATTTAATAGAATGAATGACTGCTGTAAAGTAATAATTCTCTGTAATTCTGCAGTAAAATTGTAATCCGTCCTTGTCCTTTCACTGTTATGGCTTGAGACCAGCGCGTGTTGTTTATCGATTTTTCGTTTGTTTTTTTTTTCCTTTTATTCATTCTGATGCACTTGGTGCTTCACATCAGGCTACCGGTTGGATATATTGGACATCGGGCTAATCGATTGTCGAAGTGTTACTTTATTGAAAGAGGATAACTCTGTCACAACAGGGAAAATTGTTCAGTTTGAAATGATGAAAAACCTTTCATGCAGACGTTAATCAAGATTGTTTGATGTTGCTATGGTGGTTGACCTTATTTTTTTGGAACGGGTCGCATTGAAGCAGTCATAAGATGTTCACGTATTGCTCCTGAGCATTCCTATCCACCTTCGCTGTTCTTAACACCTTTTTAAAAAAAAAAAATAAATTCTCTCTCAGTTGGTCACATTCTTTCTTTGCGACGATCGTCTCTTTACCCTCTCTTTACCAAACGGTGATGGTGGGTATATGCACTGTGGAGTTCACCTCTATTTGTCACCCTTTTTTTTTCTAAGCATTGGGGTCGGGGATAGCAGAATTCAAGCGAAGTTACGATCCTGCTGACTTTCTATATTGTATGAACTTACCGGTGAGCTTGTACTGTAAAGAGAACTAATCAAGCTTCAGCTGACATTAGTATCATGCTTTTTTGCGCGGAATCTCACGATATGACTTCGCTCCTTCCTTCCCCTCCACACCCCCTTCATATTCCACCTTCCCGGACAGTGTTAGTGACATGTCGACAAGACCAACAGATCCTCTGTCTCTACGTGTAGTTCTGATGATGCAGCTCTCTTCGTATGAAGATGCCAATGTTTTTTTTTCACTGTTGGCTATACAAGGTTTCACACCTCTCATTAATTTATCCAGGGGTCCCAAGCCAAAATACTTTCCAGACATGTTGTTTAGTTTTTCCTCCAAATTTTGACACAAAGAAAAATGCCCCTGAACCAGTTAGATTTTGAGAACTTTGGCAGTGAAGCAGGCTACCTAGTATTTTAGGCCTTTTCACTCAGTAGACAGGGTAATTTTACCCATCTAGCAACAACCATAAAGTATATGCTTGAGTGGCTAAACCTCACCTATTCTGAGTTTACAAATGTATTTGCGCTAAATTTATTTATTTAAAATTGCATGTTTTTATGCCAGGTGCTTCATACATCTTCATACCTCTAGTGATATTTCTTAGAGCAGACTTGATACGGACACGCTACATATGTGAATACGGATACTGAGTATAGTATTTTGGGTCCCAATTTTTCTTCTCTAAGGATACTTGTATGGTTAAAACGTATTTCTGGTAATAAGTACACATTTGGTCGGCCTCAAGATGGACGCATTGTCCGTGCCCCACTATAGTTCTGTCCTTTTCCTTTGCGCATCCATCTTTGGATTTCTTACGTTATTGACACTTGTTTATCTCCAGTCCAATGCAGCGATGCAGCTTTGTAATGAGCTGGAGTAGAATTTTCCCTCCTAGCCAATAAAAAAAATGCGTCATATATGTCTATAAATATTGCTGCTGCCTTTACCGGCTTTGCTGAAAGTTAATACAAGATTGTATTCCATGCCCATGATACACCATAAAAGGCATACGAATTTGAACTGGTCATCATAGATGACATGCTCGAGCCACGCAGTGTGACAGTGTCGCGATGTTTGACACAAATTATTAGTTGTCAGAGTTGAATAAAGGTTCAAGCATGGATTTTCAAATCATACATCCAGCCTCAGATCAGTACCGGAATTCAGTGTCAGCCGAAATTATCGGCTTGTCTCATGCAGTTCGTGTTTCTGAGGGCACGCTGTGAAAATTGTGTTAATATAGTGTCATGTGGCCGTATGCATAGTCCTTGTGTTAATTTGCGCATTGCGCTAACTATGTGAATACTACTAATGTTCTGGGTGTTTCCCGTGGTCACCGGACTGTGCTAATTAGCGCAAGGATTATGTATACTGCTACGGATTTCCTGAAACTCAGGTGAAAATGGCTACATCGTTATCATGGACAGTCCTTGCGGTACCCTGAGTGAATTGTCAGATCAAAAGGATCATAGCTAAATCGGGCTTACCATTTACTCGTCGAACAACTTCACCGGCCCGGACTTTATGAAGAATGTTAAGTTTAACTGTAGTTGATACTGGTCATATTATGACATAAGTATAGTCTACCTTATTTTGCAGAACAGTGTTTATGCATATGTAACATAAAATTTAATTTTTGTATTTTGATGTACCAGCTGGGTATAAGTGTTCGTGATCCACGCCGCATGCAAGCGTATGCATATCGCGATGCTATAAAATTTACTTTTTGTGTTGCGATCTACTGGCTGAGTGGCCGTATGCATAATCCATCCATTAATTAACGTACTGCATTAACTACATTGAACACCGTTAATGTTTTGAACGTTTCTCGTGGTTATCACGCACTTGATTTAACTAACGTATAGCCGCTTGTTCCATAAGGACAAGTCCAACTGTAACTGACACTATACAAAAATACATAGTCATGTTGCCTAGGTTGTTTTACACATATTAGACGTGACTTTGCAAAACTCTTGACTTGCCTGTTTAGGGTATGGTCTAGATGCACAGAAAGTGTATGCATACCACGATACTATAAATTGTTTTCTGTTTTGTCTGTCCATGTACTGTCCCCGGACAATTTGTCATGAAGCCCGGTAAACAAGACAGTGTATGCACATTGCAATACTACAGAACTTACCTATTTGTCCTTCGATGTACCAACCCGATGCATTGTGGACCTTTTCAACTGCAGCGTGATATTGGTCATTTTACACATCCCGTACACTCCACACGACTGATACATACAGTTTTAAAACTAATTTGCATGCTTTTGCTTTTTGTATTTGCCCTTAGTTTAACTGAATGGAGTCATTTTTGACCAGCTCAGTAATACTTTTGGTCATTCAAACAATAGCCACTCTTTTCAGACGGCTTTTCAACAGTCTCCTTAGTCATGGTTCATTCACCACGAGCAGAAGTAAACTATGGGATTAGTGGTCTTGAATAAAACTATGTGTTATGCTATCTTGCGCTTTTACCGTGTCTTATCGCGGCTTGGTGGTTTTTTTTTGGAGCGTGATGACATGCTTTGTGTTTCGCTGGCTAGTGCTGCGAACAATATAGCTACCGAGGGACAGGCCTGAAGATAATGATTTGGTGGACAAATTTCTGAAAGAATGAACCGGACAGAGAGAGAGAGAGAGAGAGAGAGNNGGGGGGGAGAGTGAGTGAGTTCAATCGCTGTGATATTAGAAACCAAACAGGAATACAGTTACCCTGGGTCGAATAATTATATCATGCAGTCGAAGCTAGACTAAGAAAGCCACCTAGATTAGATCTACATGATCCGTGTGGCCAGTATTGGCAAGACATGGAAGCACACCTTACCTAAGATATCTCACTGTCCATGCTTGTTTGCGCGTGTCAAATATAGCCGCGAAGCCAAGGTCAGCTACATGCAGGATTGCAGATTGGCATGCCACAGTGTGACATTTCAGACTATAATACTATTACTTCCAACAAGGTCGGCAGGATTCCGATAACACAACTGTTATAGCATATTACCTGTCTGTGGACTCCGTAACGTTACTCGGTGTTACCAAACATGGTTGTCTGCAGTTGATACTGGTCATATGAATAAATATACCATACTTTGCAGAACAGCGTTTATGCATTTGTAACATAAAATTTACTTTTTGTCTTTTGATGTACCTACCAGCCATGCAAGCGTATGCATATCGCGATGCTATAAAATTTATTATCTGTATTGCGATCTACTGGCTGAGTGGCTGTATGCATAGTCCTGTGCATGTCTTGTGTCCTATTCGGATCCTCAGAAGCATGTTGTATAAGGATAAACCTCCACACCTTTACATATACTGACGTGACTTTGCAAAACTCTTTGATTTGCCTATTCAGGATATGGTCTGGATGCACATTCATTATGAAATGGTCAACATAGTCTTGAACCTTTATTTTATGCTCTGAGCATTGAACATGATTTGTTCTGTTTACTTGTTAGCACCCGCAGCAGCACACGTAGTACCACTAATGTATCATAAATAAACTCATTACAAGAATACAAGTTCATTGTAAGTCGCCATAGTGCAGCTCTCAGGTTCTCTCTTGAGTCGAGTAGAGAAAAATATGAATAAAGTTACTAAAGTGTCTTTTCCAAAGAAACCACACCGCAAACTGTGATAATGTTTGTCTCTTGATCTTAAAAATGAAGAAATTTGTATAAAAATTGGGATGGCTGTGCAGCCCAGGTCGAATTAACCGAGGTGGAGGCTCATAGGCTGTTCAAACACCCTAGTTGATGATGATGCAAGGGCTGGGGCAACCTTAGGGCGGCGGTCGCTGCTTACTGTTGACATCAACGAGAAGATTGTAGTGCGAGGACAAGCTGTTCCAGCTCTCATCTTCTATTCAGCAAAAGCGAATTGAATTTGTTGGATAGACCAGTTAGATTCGGTTTAGTATTTCTTTTGCGAAGAGATGGTTCATAAGCCTCGTCAGTAATCAGTGTTCTTTCCAGATCATATGAGATAGGGGAAACATTCCTCCCCCCCCCCCCCCCNCCCCAAAAAAAAATCATAAATTTGAGAGGGGTCTTGTCAGTTTTTCTCTAGTAATGCAAAGTTTGGAGTGCAAGAAAGGAGAGGAGATCCGCGCGCGTTGTGTGTTGTTGTTGTTTTTTTTTTTTTAAGGAGGTGAAATTTTCGAGGCGAATCGCACAATCGCGCGGTCTGGAGAAAGCACAGGAGTAATGCCCTGTTAGTGTGAGTATCTCGAGAGGACAGTGACCTAAACTTGCCCTTGACTAATTAACATTTAGTTCAAGTGGAGAACTATTGGTTATCAGTGGTTTCGGGTGCAATCGGTGCCCAGTATTTCATTATACGATAAAGATAATATGGTCGTGGAGTGAAGATATCATGTACTTTCAACATTTCAGTTTGAAGAATGGCAAATTGGTGCATGATCCTAGAAGAGCATCCAGTAGAGTCAAAACCTCTGCCAAGGCAAATTTGTGTGTATGTGGGATGGGGTTGAGGGTTTGAGGGAGGGGTGGGGAGAGGACGGGGAGTTGCAATCAAGCAAGCAACCAGTACACAAACAACAACAACAACAAAAACAAGGAAACGTCTTTAATTTTTAAGCCAGATGTCTGTCGCTTTTATTTCAAATGCATTTACAACGTGATGTTTGTAAACAAACATTTAGCCAGGTGCGCTATTTTAAAAGTATATTCATTAATACTCTGATCAGACCTAATTTTTCTTTAGGACTGTTAGCAATATGTGCCGGTTTGGACATACCATGCAGGCGGTGACTTTATATTATAAAAAAAAAAAAGTGAAATATTTAATGTATCTTGTGCACGCTGAAATAATAACCGTTTTAATTCCAGACCAGACGGAACCTTTCCACAAAGCTTGCAGATGTGTTGTTTTGTAAGCTGTGTCTGTAGTAAGCTGCTTCAGGATATTAATCCAGAAAAAAAAACCCAACAGTTTACAAGTCCCATGTGAGATTCACAGTTTGATATTTTATCATAATTTACCTTGGCCGAGAAAGCAGTATCATTAAGGCCTAGACATCTTTCATATGGGGAAAGACACGCATCCTGCTTTTTGCAAAGCGGCGAATGCACAATGATGGAATACAGGAACATTCCCGGACACTCGCCTGCTTTGCGAAAAGTTAGGACGCCATGCTCCGAGTATAAGATAAGTGAACTTTTTTGTGTATGTTAAATATGGACAACTTTTACGTACTTCTCCACACAAATTGATTCTGAAATACATGTACTGTACTTATTTCAAACGAGCAGCATCAACAAATGGGGAGAGAAGAGGGAAAACATGTTTTGTTTCCTGCCGTTCCTCGCTGCAGTGCTCTCTAGCCTTCGTGGATAATAATGTACATATTTTCATTGAGTTGCCACAGTCACAGAGGAATTGCATGGCTTTGGCGTGCCGTAACACATGTATAAAAATATCGTAGTCTCCCTTCGAACACCAGTTTATTTGCATTTTGATGACCTGCCCCAAGAGTGGCTCGCCATTACACTAATACCAATCATCGAGAGATGCCCAGCGGCAGGCTTGCTGTTACAAAAGTACCAATCATTGTGTTTGTATAAGTACAGCCATTTATACATCATTAAGAGGTGATTACATAGTAACTGCATGTCCTGCGGTCATGTTGGATAACGTATGGACATTCTGATCGCCATTTAGACGGAAAGGTTGCTGGATGTGCGTCTCTTGAGAGTAATCTAATGGTCATCTGATGAGCATACGTGGAAAGATTGACTGCATTGCGTCGCCGTTTGTAAGTTTGAGAGAACTTTTATTATAACTTGACATATATGTTAATGGCTTTTACGCCATGATAAAGAAGAGATCATAACATTAAAGATAACATAAATGACATTCAGTGTAATATTTATGAGCGTGTTCTAAGTTATGTTTTATGGTGTTATGATGAGACGGTCACAAGATTACCATATTGATATAACAGGTTATTGTCATGGATCAGTTAACGAATACAGAATCTCTTACTGATGAAGTAGATTGTTAGTTGGCATTCTTTTATCTTTCATAGTGTTTGTTCTTATTATCCAGCAGCATAGCCAAATAGTTAAGGTGTTGGACTCAAGATCTAAAGGCGTAGGTTTGATTCGCAACGACGGTCATGTTGTAAATACCTAGGGAAACATTCACATTTGCCTCAGACCACCCGTCGGTAAAAGGGGTACCTGTCTTCAGGCAGTGAAAGATATTGTCAGAATGCTAGTGATCAACGCCTGTAAATGGCAGCGGCACTGTATGCTCTCCACAAGACAACAGAAAGCCTGTATGAAGGCCAAAGCATCCAGTGCAACACCCCAAACAGAAAGAGTCTTCTCCAGTGCACAGTCTGAAGGAAAGGCGAAAAGAAAAGTGGTGAAGTCTTTATCTAAAAGTCCTAGGCGCAACGTTGCAGTCCTAAAAAAGCTGGCTATCCAAAATGGTATCTTAACAGATAAACCCAAGACCTCGCGCCAGAATCTGTTTGAGGCAGAAGCACTATCATCATGTTCAAAGCCACAAGCTCAAGAGCTGCCATTAGCAGCGGCATCAAGAGTCGCGGCAGTTTCCAAAACTGAACCTAATTCAATTGAAGCTGAACAGTACTATGTGGACTATGTGGACCGCTTTTACATCGGGAGAGTATTATCAGAAGAGAAGCCGCAAGTTTATAATTTATAGGATTAAATTTCTCCACAAGACAACAGTTGGCGGCGTTAACTACTTTTCCTGGCCAGGACAGGAGGACAGACTCTGTCAACCACCACGCTATCTTTTATGGACCTGTTGTGCTTGATGGTTTGCCCTGCATACATAAGTGGTTGCCAACTTATGATCTTTCAGAATTTTCAGTAATCTCCATGTTCTGAGTGTTTTAACACTCTCATGCAGGTAGAAATCAGTCCTGTACTGCATGAACTAAATAGGCCTATTCTTTGCTGAAAATCCAAATCCACCATAACGCTTATGTATGTTTCTGTGTTTTGAAATGCAGCAGCATGTTTTTATTCTTCTCTTCTTTATAATATTTTAGCTGCTTTCTATTCATACTACATGTATGTCCCATCAGTTACTGATTTTATGTCCCATCAATTACTGCGGGTTCATGCAACGATTTACATGGAAATAATTTGTGTTTTTCTTCATTAAACTTATTGTGACATCTTGACATTGCTTGATTATTACTTTTAATGTCTGAATTACAACGTTTTATTAACTTGACAATTTACAACTGAAAGTCAAATAAGTGTAAGTGCACGGAGGATCGCGTGGATAATAACATGCTTTGAATTAATTTTAGTCTTTAGTTTTTCTATAAGATATGCTCCACCTTTACGAGTTCAGTGTATTTGGAAGGAAGAGTTCACTTCCTACTTTGCAAAGTAGCTTTCCTCTCTAGAATATTGGGTTACCATTGTGTCCCATCAGTTACCATTTTTTTTTTTTTTTACCCTTCAGGTACTCAGAAAGACGGCCCTAGTGTGCGAAATTATTGTTGTTGGATAAAATTGCTTTATCCACATATTAAGATGTATATTTGAATGTATGAAAATATGTTTTCATATTATCAGTGGTTGAATTTCAGAAATTTTGCTACTTTGGGTTACCATGTAAAAACGAAGGTACTTTGTCTGTCCCATCAGTTACCGACCCTATGAGGTGTGATTATAATAATATGAGGTCCAATTTATCTCTTTCGTCAAATATTAGTTTTGTCAGTTGATTTGCCATTGCTTTTTTGATTTATGTAAAGAAAACTAAGTAAAATGGATTATAAGTAAATCTGGGAGTGCTTTTTGTTTGAAAAGTATTGTCTAAATGTCCCGTCAGTTACCATGGAATGACCCAACTAATACAACGATATAGATTGTGAGCATGAGGCATGATTAGTGAGGCAGGTCTGAAAGCCATAATGAATTGACTTTACAAGGAGATGACTAACAGTGACTTTGTAAAAATATTTCATCTGTAACAATTGTATTGTTATGCATGAGACAGAAAATTATGTATGGCATTTTGAGACAAGATTCCTGCGAGCCAATGAAGGCTTATTATAATTGTCCATTTTTTCCCTATCATTTTTGCTTGATATTGATAATGTAAAATACGTTGTCTCAGGATGTAGCACGAAATATAAGTGTCTACGTTTGTTTTACATCAGTATCGTGACAATTCACTAGCATAATTTCACTTGTTGGTGCGTAGATTTTCGACACTTAAAGGTCAACCTGTGTCGAGGATAGGAACATAACGCATGTTTCAGTATGATTATTTGTGTTTGGTTCCAGGCTTGGAAGTCCAATATTTTGAGAGTGAAAACGGAAGGCGATTTTCTTGGTCTTTCTGCCTGTGTCAGATCATGGCACATTGTCCTTTTCGCCATCTTCTTTTTTATTCATATAGGTTACGGATCTTTCCATGGAACCTATAAAATATGTACATTTGGAGGCAGGATCGCGTGAATTTTCATAAGCTGGTTATATTTCTTATCTTTTTTTTTTTTTT
>JAWQUT010000003.1:1507766-1547871 GCA_033807755.1 Ellobium chinense | reverse complement strand
GGGGGGGAGACTGGGTAGCAAAACTAGATGTAAACAAACAGTTCCAACTGAAATACAGTGCAAACTGGTCAGATTACCTCTAGCCTAGTCCAGTCATTCAGAGCCTCTTTTGACCAATGCTAAAAGGGAGACCAGAAAGGCTTTTCCCTGCAATTTGCCACTATTTGCCACAAAAATGGAAACTTCTACCTGTTGTTCAACCTGAAGCACTGCATTGGAACTGCAAAAGAGGATGGGGAAACAGGTTCAGAACAGTTTTAGCAGTTCACTATGTATTCAGGTACTTTCCTCTTAAGATATGAAGACGCCAATGTTTTTTTCACTATTGGCTATATAAGGTTTTACAACTCTCATTAACTCATCCAGGGGTCCCATGCCAAGATACTTCCAGAGATGTTGTCTAGCTCTTCTTCGATATTTTGACACCAGGAAAAATGCCTCTAAACTAGTTAGATTTTGAGAACTTTTTACGTGCAAGTCAGAACCCACTTTCAAGCCTTTATTCATTTGTAAGGTAAAAGTAAGAAGTTGGTGTTCACGAATATTTGATAGTTCAGTGTGATTTTTTTCTCACTAAATATCAACTTGTTCTGAAATGTTCTACCACACATGCAGTAGTTTCTATCATATAAGATTATTCCTCACCATGAAAATATTGATTTACGGATTTATGAATAAATGTATGCTTTTCTGCTTCTCATTCACAGGATGCTTTTAAAGCTTTTCACAATGACTTGAACTTTGTAAAGAAATACATGAAAGCTATTCACATAGGCAGTCTCAAAGAGTCACAGAAGGAGGTCAAGCCAATAGAAGAAGACTTTCGAGAGCTAAGAGCCACTGCTGAGAAGATGGTACGATGGTGGTGTTAACACTTGTCTAGTGTTGTCAGATCTGTCCCGTGTATAGGGTTTGTCACCTGGAAATAATACTGTCACAAGTCCTTAAAGTTATTATTGGACATAAAAAAAACCAGTAATAACCCCAGGCAGCAATATGAAATACAGTGTCACTGTCTTTGAGTCTGTGCAGAGAACCTTTATGACTATAGGTACATGTTCTCGGGCAGTTTTGCAGTGATGATGTATACAGGGAGCCATAGAGAGGAATTTTTTTTGAGAGCAGGCATTTCTTCCTTTAAGGTAATTAAGTTTTGCAGGTTGGCCCTTTCAGCTTGTTTACATGTACCATTCTCTCTATATTGCCCTATCAAATTGCACCTCATTACCTATATGAAAAAAACAAAACGAGATACAGTAAATATCTGCTGACTTTTCATACTGTGAGTTTGTTTTATACTTAACTAGTAACTGAATATTGGCATGAAATCACTTACATTTGTGGACTAGCAAAAAAAAACAAAAACAACAATACTAGATGCTTGTCCTATGGTCAGCTTTATTATAAAGGCAAGTTGTTTGGTTATGAAAGCTTATTTGTGATACAGCTGTAGCAAGAAGGAACCCCCATCATGGCAAATTATTTTGAAGTCAGATAACTTCAGCAAACTGTAGAATCAATTTTTAATTCATTCCCGGTCAAATATTGTCACTGTTGTTCTATTGTGATATACTCATTGAATAGATAAGTGAGGAGTTGTAGAATATTTTGTGTTATTTGTGTATTGTTTGTCCTATTTGTGGTTACTATGAAGGAGATGTATCACATTTAAAGGCATTGTTAAAAATTTGCCATGTGTTTTTCATTTCATTGTTTGAGGACATATTGCACCTGCATTATTCATTGTTAATCATTATATCCCTTATATCCCTTTATCCTCACTTTCACTTTCTCTATTTTGATCAATAAAGAAACCCACAAACCGAGAAAAAATGCAGAATGCATGAGAAGCAAATAGTACATGAAGAAATAAAGAAGAAGAATAAAGAAAAGAAATCATAAGAACAGCCATCTGCTTAGGCTCGAACCTGAACTTCCGAAAATGCCAACTGAGCTATTGAGCTGAAGGTAGAGTATGGTAACAACTTCAATTATCCATCCAGGACAATGAAATTTTTGGTCTCTGAGGCATAACACAAACAACACAAAGAAGTCTTAATGAATTTCTAAATTTTAATGACATCCTCATGAGATAATGTTTTGTCCCTATTTTGTCAGGGTCTCTTCAAGCCAAGTGTCCTGTTCTTCACTCTCCACCTCCTCCACATTCTGGCCCTTGACTGGGCAGCTTGGGCTGTCTTGTACTACTTTGGCACTGGTTGGATCCCATATTTGTTGTCCCTTGCTCTCATTACTACAGTTGAGGTAAGAACTGTTTATAATGACCTTTATTGACATGTCTTTTGTAAGCCTTAGCATAAGTAGGGGTGAGACAGAAAGGTTCAATTTTCTGCGATATAAGATCTAATGCCTTAATATCTAAGGGCATTTATGTATCTGTGAACAATAATGTATCAAGTATACTGGTTTTCAGTTCTAGGGTATCTGAGTTAAGTTGCAATGAACATTAAAAATGGGGCCTGAATATTTTCCAGCGAATGCTGATGATACTGATGTGTAATTTGCAATTTGGGTAAGGTACTTGAGAAAGGGCATTCATTCTCATAGTTTGTACAGTGGAAGTTTTCACAGAAGGACCCTTCTTCTCTGTAGTCATAATAGCTGTTTTCAAATAAAATGAATAACAGATATTTGGGATTAGCTGGAAATTGACAAATAGTTGATAATGGGAGGGTAACAGCTTGAGATTTACTAATGATACTTGTGCATTCCTGTAAACTATGAAGGATCTGAAGCGTCTGTTAATGAAATGCTGTTCATGTTGAACTGTACCTTTTCTTCACAGGTATCCCTCCTGCTCTGAATTTTTATTTTGAAAAACATGTCTGAATCTCCAGGATGAAGCACCTCCATGAGTAAACATGGAAATATGCTTTCATATCATTTGTATTAAGGATATTACTTTCCTCTTGAAATGCATCCTCATATGGTTGGAAGTGAACCCACATCTTTATATTAGCATTCTCTTGTCTTCATATTTCAGTCCATTCGTTCTTAGCTGTTGTTTCTTTTTTCTCTCCTTCCATTACTTCATTAGGTGCCTATGCATCATTCTATTCATGCGTGACTTGATATAGTGGGATATAATAATTAATCTGTATGTTTGTAAGCCTCCCACCACTAGAGATTTCCCTTTCCAGCACATTTTAGTCACATTATTGTAGCACCAACAGTGCATAGCAATGATACCCATGACTTCCTATTGATTGCCATCCTTCGTCCTTGAATTTTGAAGATATAGCTCTTGGATTGTCAATTTATGACAACTAATCAAGCATTGGTCTCTAGAGTTGTTATCTTGGCCCATTCCATATATTCTGATGTCTTGATTAACCCCGTTTTCTTTTTTATTTTTCTATGTTTGATCCCCAACCCCTTCAACATTTCTCAAGGCACAATGCAGTTGGTTGCAGCATGACTTCGGCCATTTGTCTGTATTCAAATCCGCAAAACTGGACCACGCCTTACATTACTTTGTTATGGGTATGATGGAGGTACAGTAACCTCTCTCTTGCACTCATGGCTCTCCATAGCTTTACAACAGTGACAACAACAATACTTCTGTGTCTTCATCATCCATAACATTACTCTTCTTAAACAAGTCTGATGATGATAATAATGATAATAGTGGTGATGAATCTCTACATTATGTAGATGAGATATGGAATGCTTGATGGATCAACCATGCGGAGGACACTTAAAATTCAACATAATGTTTTTGCGACACTGCATCTAGTAAAATCAAATTGGTCCCTATGCAACCAAGATTGTTTGAAACAAGCAAACTAAAATGAATGTGTTTAAGATGGGATAAAGTAACAAGAAAGTGTCACTTCCATATAATTCACTTTTACAACCACATCAGGAAGTAGGGCACTTTGCTCTTCATCTGTTGTATCATTAACATCATACCACTATTTTGATTATGATCATCCTCATCATTGTCCATGTGTCTCATGTTTTCCATCTATCTGTTCCAACCACTCCAGATTTTCTCACAGCTTTGCAGTGTTGTGTTCAGAACATCGACTAAACACCTCTCTGGTTAACAATGGCTTTTCCACTCTTGTCTTTCCTGACCATTATCCAAGATTTGGTCACCAGTATTTATTTGTTGTATGTTCAAGCAGCTCCACATTTCCTGTGTATAGTGTAGTGTATGCCACAGCGTAGTCCAATGCTACATTCTGCATATTTACTTCCCAAATTTTGATGTTTCTGCATATTGGTGGTTTTACTTATTGCGTTTGTGCACCACAGCATTTCTTATATACACCCACCCTACAGCCTCCAGCAGCCCCTGCCAGAAAATATATGTTCAGTTCACATGCATAGTTCATGCAGCCATATTTGATTTCATGCAGATGGATAATATTTTATTGGTTTCTGCCCTGAATTATTTTGATTAACAGGAGTTCATGCATTTATATGTAACTTCATACTGTATTTTACACCTTTATTCTGTAATTTGTTCCTTCTCAAAATATGACTGGGCTTTGCATTTTCACTGTGAGTACTGTGCAAAACATTATATACTGATCCATGATGATATGTAAGTTATATTACAATATTTACATCCTGTGATATTTATTAATTCAGCCTAGCTGTAGACAGCAGGTTTTCAGATTACTATAAATGCAACATTTGCCGCCTGTTGTTTTCATAAGTAAAAATAATGCTGTGGTGTCTTGGGAAATGAGTAAAACTTGATGATGTGTTAATTGTTCACAATAAAGATGCTGTGAAGTTGTGCGCATGTGTGAATTGTTTGCTAGTGCAGCTGTACTTACTTTCATATCATATGCCTAGCTCATCATATACTAGCCCTGGTGTCTTATCAAAGGGTAATTAACTCCAAACTAAACTGTTTCATGTTTCTTAATCTTCTTAATGGGTTCTTCTATTCCTAATCAATTCAGAAACTCAGAATATTGCAGGCGGAAGCTTTATATAATATATATATGGTTAATTGGCTATTAGTCTATTTAGAGGTCATGCTTTAATCCTCTTTGCGGCCAGATCATATACACTTGCTCATAATAGATGACAGCCATTTGGACAGTGGAGAAGTGCATGTGTTGGCTTATACAAGGTGGAAAGAGCAGTTGTCTCGGTGATTGAGCTAGGCATTTGGGCATGCTCTGTTGTTTTATCATTGGTGTAATTTGAACTGGTGTAAGGTTTTGTGTACACATAGTCTGTGACCACAAAGCATTCACAGAGCTATAGTTGTGTATGTTTGGCACATAGACACATTCATTTATTTAAATCTGACCCTTATGTTCTTTATTTTTATCAACATGCAGACAGTAAATTTAGATCATCAGGAGACAGAGCGTCTACAGTTTCAGCTGCATTGAAAGATGGAACATGACAAATTTCTCTGCACAATATCCTTAGGATTTTCTTCAATAGTGTCTTCTTCTTTCACTGATTAATATTGCACAACTTGTTATAGCCTGCCTTGGTTGTACTGATGTTTGTGAAAACTGCTGTATTTATCATTTTATAAATCTGCTACTGCTTTAATGTCCAGCTAAATTTTGAACAGGTGGGCTTACTGAATGAAGTCATCCTCTTATAGTATCATGGCAGCTGCAGTTGGCTTGTGCATTTCTTGCCTCCCCCTGGTCTATCTTGCTGTGTCGTGGCCACAAACCCTCAGCCGAAAGTCCAGCATGTTTAATCAGCTTTGCTTGCTAGGTTCAAATCAAATCATCCCTCGGATTAACTGGTACATCAGGAAAGCAACATAAGGATCTTGCAGTGCTCAGGAAAATATTGTTAGAAAATACATAACTGAAATTCAACACAGGCTTCCAGAGACTTTGTATCTTGGTAATAACTGCTTTGCCGATTGTAATAACTGCTTTGCCGATTGAACACTTTTGAAATATAAGTCTGAAATTTACAAAGCAGTGCATTACCTTGCAGCATGCTTGATCTTTCTTAACTACAGTCAAAATGCATCATTCAAAAGAATTTCTTAAAATGCATAATTAATAAAATGTGTCCCTCATAAGTCATACTTTGATTGCTGTCTTCATTTCTTGTGAAGATTCAAATATAGGGGTATTTTCTTTGCTGTCCGTGGGTATGAAGGGAAAGGAACCATGTATTCTTTAGTGAACATGTTGAAGGAACAGAGTAAAGAAAGAAATACATGTTCTGCGCCCGACTAGTTGTGATGTGGATCATGCATCTCTATGCTCAGCTGAATTAAATGACGAGGTATGGCCATATAAGGTATGAGGATATTAGAATATAAAGAAACAGGAGGAATAATCAACCGAATCACCTACAGTACTAATCTTTGAGCCATGCCATTTGCAGATTTGATGTAAAGAAAAAACAAAACCTTTCTGAACCCAGCAGAATGACAGCCACCGAGGATCTCTGCAGGACATGAAACATGACTGGAAAACAATAAATTGGTAAACTTATCAGTGGCCACCAATGGCCCTCATATATTTCAGGTACAAGTAGGATGGCTACAGCATGACTTCGGCCATCTCGCTGTTTTCAAAAATTCCTCCACATTGGATCACCTGCTTCATTTTTTTACCATGGGTATTATCAAGGTAACACTTTGCACTGTACCAGAAAAACTTCTTTTCTCTCATCATTTCAAAAGTGGTGTAATTTCACAAATTTTTGGTAAATGTGCGCTTCACCCAAATAGTAATGCACCACTAACACAGGAAATGGAAGCAAATAAGAGATCATAGATTTCTGTGGCTCATGACAGCAGACAGAAATCTGCTTTTGTATTCCATACTGGAAGACGTTTTTGGATAACAAAAATGGAGAAACACACTCATCTGCTTGCTAGGCCAACAGACCTTCATTAAAGTGTTTAGAACGCTGCAACATCAAAATATTAGAAAATGGCTATTTGGTTGCAGTGTTGCGCCCAATATTGTTATATATAACAAGTAAACTTCGGAAATTCAGTTTACAATAATAGAAATTTGAAGGGAAGTAATCAGTCAAATGCTGGCCCAACAAGCTCTTATCAATAACATTTCCACTGCACTGCTTTGATATGATGAGAATAGCTACAAGGCAGAGATGAACAGATAACAAAGAATTATTGAAGAAAAAAAAAACCCTCATGTAACAAAAAAATACCCCGTTATTTTGAAATTGTTTTTGAAAGGTTATGTCGAAGAGAAGATTAGGTCAGCTTATTGAAATCTGATTCAGCATTGCATAATTATGACGCTGTGATCCATTATAATGTCATGTTGCCCTAGAGGTATTAACCCTCATGAATGACCATGGTGAATCTACCCAATAAGTCTATTATGGTTCAGTTATAATTAGCTCAGGATTTTGGTCTGCGCAGATACAGAGGCCTTAGATTCAGCAATGAAGAGAATGAGGTGAGATTAGTATAATTAACAGACCATCACTGAAGAGATCATGACCTGAAGTTTTTCATAACACAGGAAGTCATTAAGAGCGCAAGCCATTTCAAAGACATTAATATGCTCATTACTTCTCTAAGAAATATTCAACACTGTGTAGTAAGCAATTAAAGCTGTCTTGTAGTAAGCAATTAAAGCTGTCTTGGGGCAGTTAATGTCAAGACAGAATTAGTTTCATTTAATGGCTGTGTTCCACTGACCTATATCATACTGGTCTTTTAACAGTGGTTTGCAATCTGCTGTATAGGTTATGGTCATATGGTCATATAGCCATATCAGCATATCCTGAAGCATTCTTATATTATGGGCCAGACAGGTTTGAAATTAAATGTGATTTGAAACTGAGATATGCCTCGTCAACACAACTTGTTCCCCTATCCTCCAAATAAAAACTTTATTCCTCATTGGAAACAAACTCATAAATATGTTCTTGAATAACCAACCGATTTTAAAACAAGTCAGAAATATTGTGATGCTTTGTCATGTTACAGCTTGTTAGTCTGAAACCATTTTAACCCTTTGAGTCCCAAGAGCAGAAGCACAGTACTATGATATATGAAGATTATTTTCACATATTGACATGTAAAAAATAAATGTGCTTAATTGAACATAAACCTTGAGAAATTTGACTTTTATGTACATTTCTGTAAGGACTGATCAGCGATATAGATCTACGGCGTGTCAAAAAACAAGAACGGACACTCCAAGCTCGTGTGCCACATTTGGTACTGTGGGTCTTACAGGGTTAAGTCATAGACAATGACCAGAAAATACAATGTGCATGACATAAACATACACTGAAAAATTCAAGCTATAATGTGGTCAAAGCAAGTGCCACAAAAATATGAAAATGAATGAAAACTAAGCCAAAGGAAAGGAAAAATAGTACCCTAGTTTATTTCTCAAGAGGTGCCACATTCTCAAAATTCCATTTCTTTGCAAATTTTGTAAAATTTAGGAAGTTTTATGGGGATAGTTTGCGCAGTTTAAATTACTGAAATAGTTATTCTAACATAGTTGGTGGTGGACTGTATCCTGTAGAGGCCTTATTTTTAGCAGTTTATTTGTTTTATTTGTAGCTGAAAGTATTTGCACTTATATGATTTTGAAATCACATGCTTGTAAGGTTTGCAGTCCAGAAGTCGTGTTTTTGTATCTTAATGGGAAAAGCTTGTAAAGAAAAAAATTATTAACTCATCATCTGAGTCTTAATTTGCCACAGCTTATGGATGCAGAAAAAAAAAGAAAAAGTCACCTGAATGTTTTTTTTTTCCCAGATCAGATTTTTTTAGCTTGTCTTTTGTGTAGTAGAAGGCTTGAATCATGAACATTGCAAAACTTACAGGCACTGGGAGGGGAAGGAAGATGTTTACAGTTTTTTGTATATTTTTGGGTTGTCAATGGAAGGGTGTCAGCTCAAATGTGCAGGTTTGATAAACATGTAATAAGTTGCATGGCGTGATGTAACAAAGTGTAGTGTAGTGAATGTTTCTTCATATAGCATTAATGATCTTCAAGTAGCTGTTTATAAAACTTGTCTCTGCGTCTATATTGTCAGTACTTCTTCTCATCAGCATCATCAGTCTACATCTTATCCCAAATTTTTCCAAGCTGTTGAAATTTGGAAATTTGCAGCTGCTGGCAGTACAACTGAGACAGCTTTGCTGGTTTGATATTTCTTCAAGGATGCATAAAGAGGAAGGAGTTTTGGGAAGGGACCCTCCATTTGGTCTATCTTTACTGCAGCAGTCACTTATTTTTCCCCTGGAGACAGTGACTTAACAGACTGGCGATATTCTTTTTAGGAATGGAATAAGACAAGCTATTGCCCCTCATTACTGTTTCACAGAGGGTTGTGGCTGAAATTTAAGCCAAAGAGAAATATTTTGTGAGGCTTAGGATCCAGTGTTAGGTCTATTTCCAATCCATGTTTCCAGTACTTTTATTGATCAGCTTTAGATTAGTATGTCATCAAATCTCACCATTGACTTCTTGACCTGTTATGGTGGCAGCGGAGGGATCACTTTATTCTCAATGGCTCAAGCATATCTGTGTCTCAGACAGTCAGTGATAGTACCTGCTATATAAGTGCATGAAATGTTACATCTCAAGCATGTGTGTTGTAACCTTGGTGACAGTTGTGTATAGCATTGCACATATGTAGTTGCTTGTGTATGTCCTCAATGCATCTGGCTCTGTCCTGTCTGGCTTTTTGAAAGAATGTTCTCCATGAAACTTATTTTTATCCTCTCTTTCTGGCGACACTCAAAATTTGAGAACAGTTCTGACAAGAATGAAACCTGGCAGTATGAATTACTGTCATCCAGACTGACCACTGAAATCATGCATTCCGTAGTGCGTTACCCAGCCCAGAGGCATAGCTGTTCACGTATAGCAGTCTATAATACTCTTTCCCACATATTGCATAGCCTCTGTTTGCAGAAAGTTTTTGCATTGTATGAGACCCCTCTCCCCTTTGGTGTTTAGTTTTTGTGCGTGACCACCCATCACAACCGTCCCTGACTTTGAAGGCATCTTCGGTTTGCAGTTTTGACATCTTTGGGTTAAAATCATGGAGGACAGTTTTGTGGTCAGCGCGCACTTTCTCCTTCTTTTGCTGCAGTCATGAATCCAATTGCAAAACCTGTTTTCTGTATGTCGCGTTAACCACCCTCCAAATTGCTGTGCAGCCCAGTCTTAGCCTCCTCAATCATACTTCGTACACTTTTTAGTAACTTCATTCTTTGAGCTGGATGGCATGGGGAGCAACCTAGCCTATTGGGGAAACCCAAACACAGAGAAGGTGTTTGCAATGACATTGAAATGGGTGGTGAGGCAGATATTGATCACAGGGTTGTGGGTCACTCAGGCATAGTGCCATGTGACTTAAAGAGCAGGCAATGTGACTGAATTTATAATCAAAGGTGTACCCATAAGCTGTTCTTAAGTGTTAAGTTTTGGGGTGTTAAGCAAAATGGGTGATGCGGTAGTGAGGTAGAAAAGGAGCCAGGGTAGCTGCTTTGGAACCCAACTTGGGTACACCTCTGAGAGATGCCATCATCCTGTCTCCTAGCTTTGTAATGCTCATTCATTCATGATCAAATTCTTCCCTTTTGGCTTTTTCTGTGTTAAAAATAATGCCTTTCAGATTCAGATGCTCGGCACATCTTTGCAACATCCGATAGACTGGCACTACAGGTTTCATGTTTCCACCTCTCTCATGTGTTCTTCAGGATCGGAAGACTTCGGCCTTGGAAATGTCCATATATGTTAAATGTCTTCACGCAGAATAAGAATGGTCACAACACTGGGAGAAATAGAAGTGCCGATTTTACAGTGAAAGATGAATCTCGTTACAACAGTGGCTGTTGGGATAATGTTCACCAGCCAATCATGTCCTTTTTATAACTTGGCTGAGCAGATTCTTAATATTTGTGTGTGGCCGTTTTGTCTATTTCTTGTTCAGGCTCAGGTGGGATGGATTCAGCACGATTTTGGCCACTTGTCTGTTTTCGGTTATTCCAAATGGAATCACTTGTTGCACTATTTGACGGTGGGAGTGATTAAGGTAATAAATACAATAATCAAGAAAAATGTGTATATTGTCCAAGAAAGTTGTTCTAGATTTTGTGTTTATTCGGTTGTTGCTTGGGTTTGCAAAGAAAAAAAAAACCAACCTAATTGATGCATGCTGCCTGCTCTGCCTAACCATGTTCGCTTATCATTTTGCAAGTTTGTGATCTAAATTCATTTTCAAAGAGGAAAAAAAAAAATTAAGATCAGAGTATAAAGTGATCACTGAAATAACAATAATTGGTAATATCAGTGACATTTTGTCAACATTTGAGGATCCGGTGATGTAACTCAGAAATTGTTTCCATCTTGATCTCAACATATTTCACATTCCCACTTCGTAATGAGTGACCAGCTCGCAATTTCTCTTACAGTGCTGATGTGAGCAGACATCAGACAGCTAAGAAAATTGGATTGGAAAAGAATGCTCGTTTTCTGGATAATTCCTCAGTTTTATAGCTGGATTGGAGTAAATCTTAAAATTGCACTTAACCTAGCATACTAGGGGAAAAAAAAAAGACTGCATAGTATATATTGTCATTTATGAACATCTTAAAACATTCTATTGAACAATCTTGCTTGTTTTGCATTATTTCTTTCCTTTTGCTTTGATGTTGTGCTTTGGTCAAAGCTGCTTCTGAATATCATTGATCACAAAGTTTAGTTCTGATCTTCTGAACTATATACTATCCTGTTCAATAATTTTCCACCTAAATTTATTGAGATGATGGGATTTGTTGCTGTATTCATTCTAGTTTGTCCAGATATTGCCAAGGTACTTGCAGTTTTAATGGAAAATGAAAAGCATTTGGTTTGTAATGTTAGTCTCAGCTTTGTGATCATAGCTTATGTTTGTATTTTATTGTGTTATTTGCATTTTTATACTGTTGTTTTAGCTTTTCTACTATTTGGCTTCTTTTCACATCCCCTTGATTTTGTTATTTTGTAGTTTTGTTGAATTTCATTTAATGTTCATTTTTCACAACTCCTAAATTTCTTGTATTTTGTGGTGCTTTCAACTTGTTTTTCAAGTCTTGATTTTTGTAGTTGTACTAAAGTTAATATAGCAAAGAATTTATGCTGTGCTTTATGTATAACATTTTGTATATATCTTTCTACATTTCCCCAAAAATTTCATAGGGGAAAGTTCTTTGTAGTTAAGCTATGGTTTGGAGTCCATTCCGTGTTTAAAAAAAAAACTAGAGATTTTCAGTTTTGCAGCAGGCTCGTTCGTTTTTACCTCACTTCCCAAAGTCTCTCCCTGAAGTATAGTATTTTAATCTTGGATCTAATGAACATGTTCCCCTTGAGAGAAACGGTATCATGTAATCAAAGGTCATTGAAATAGCTATCATGAAGCCAAGTCAAACAAGATTCTTAGACCTGCATAACTATGAAACATCTTCTAGAATTGGAGATAGTCTTGAAAATTTGATTCCTTTATGTACTTTTTTTCAAATTTAATCTAAACCTCAGTGTTACTTTCTCTTCTGTCACTAATCAATTGATCAGTTATTACCCAATATTATTAATACCACTCTGGCTGTCTGGCAGCTGCAGTCATTTTCCAACCAAGTGAGAGCTCTGAAATGAACACAGAGTTATTGAATCATTACTAATTTTATTGCCTTCAGTCTGGTACTGTTTGCAAGTTTAAGTCTTGTTTGCCTGTTTTTTGATGTGTTTGTTTGTCTGAAGTTGGAATGCCTTAGTTGCTTTTTTGGGCTGATGTTTCAGTTTTTTTGGTTTCAAATGTGAAGAGGTACAAATGCCAGACCATGTTATAGTTGTTTCATGTAATGGCCTAAAAGATGCATAAAAGTTAGCAGCCTCAAATTTTCACTTATGAAATGCATTTGAATAGTGGCTGTAAGCAAAATGCCATCTAGAAAGTGTACAATTGAATCAGTTTTAATGTCAAGTAAATGTTGAGATGAATTCACCACTCAATAGTGCCCTTACTTATGAAAGACATGTTTTGGTTCAGTATGCATGTGGCTTTGCATTCGATGTATTTAGAATATGATACAGAAGAATCTCACAATGTTTCACCTTTCTGAATAATTAACATAAAAAATTTCGCATGGCCAAAGTAGGCCAGCCAACATTTACTTTCAGTTCTATTTTCAGTCATATTGCTTGTTTACAAATAACATTAAGTCAGTAATTCATGCTTTTCGTGCCTCACTCTCAGGCTATGGCAAATACATGTACCGGATTATTATGGCTGGGTGATCTAGAAAGGTGAATTCTTTGCCTACACATAGGAGAACTCCTGTTCCTTGCTGTTTGTATTGAATTTACCTCCTGAAACTGAATACCTTGTTTATTGAATTTTTTTTTTTTGGCCAGTTGCCTGCAATCTTGAGTTTATGAGGTTCTGCTGTATTTATTTGTATGTAGCTGGGTGTGGTGTGCATGCATTTTTTTGGTTTTTTTTGGTAACAAAAAGAAGGAGTGGGGGGATAGAGGTGGGGGAGCGGAGATGAATATACAGCCTCTCTTTGTATAATGGAAAATCAATTGGTGGCATAGAAACCTCACATTTCCTGCTGTTAACACAGCAAGCTTGCTTTCAGACAAAACTGTAAATTACATTCTTGAGATAGATGTATTGGTGTAGTCAAATGTTAGAGTACAAGAATGAAGGCATGGTAGTGGGCAAAAGATAAGAGTGCGCTGCCATATCTGACCAAACGATGCCATTTCTGTTAGAATAATGTTTGCAAATCACTCCCTAGACCTTTTCCCAACACTGACTATTATGTAAGCTGGCATATTGTTGAGAAATACCTCACTGAACCGTTGGTATTATGCTAATTTATAAAAAAAAAAGTAGTTCTAAATATGCAGAGATACCAGAGAATTTTTTTTTTTTTTTGGTAAACACATATTATCACACAAAAAAAAAAATACTTTAAACAGTGTCCAGCATACTGGCCAGTTACTGTACGCCTGACAAGAAAACTACAATGGCACATGACAGCACAGAAAGGCATACAATATCATACCCAATTTCTGTCACCAGACTGATGATATTGTTGAACCACCAATCTAAACAAAATACAGAATTTACATGTCCAGTTATGTATTGAAGAAAGCACTCTATCAAGAAATTTAATGGAAAACTTTAAGTATGGAGGAGAGAAATGAAGACCTAAGGGCTCAGTTTCTAGAGTTCATTAAATGACTACTTTGAAGAAAAAAAAAGTATGTTCTAAACTGAGGAAGGACACCTATCCAAAAATATTTAAGTATTGATTAATGCAATCTAGTACATTGTTAAATTACCATAATTTTAAATATTTATGTATTTATAGCCAGTGCAGATTAATGTTTTGTAAATATTAAAAAAAAAGGTTTGATAGCATTGAACTATTGAAATGGCTAAGGGCTAATAATGGAGTGGAATGGGCCTGCATCTTATAGCTTCAAAATGGCCTCTCAGTGTACTATGGCTTAATTTTGCTACTCCTTATATTTATTGCTTCGCTGAACCTGCTTTACGTGCTGTTTTTGCCTGAAATAAAAAAAGAATGTAAGACACAGAACAAGGAACATCTGTAAATGACATTCTCTCAGCTTATATGTTGTGCAGTTTCATGTTTTTGCCCAAAGAAGATATCATACACTATTAACCCTTTGAGTGCTTACTGAAGATGTTAAGAATGTGTACATAGAAAATCACAGTCCGTTTGGTCCCAAGTTATAGAGATATCAAAGAATAAATGAAGTATTTGTAACATAAAAACAGTAATATTCACAGATTCTCACTTGTATTTCCTTTTTAGAGAGGCATATTGTAATCCATTGAATTGCCTTTGTACATGCGATGCCTCATTGCTCTCTCCCCCCCCAATCTTTGTCAGTCCGTCTCTACTGGCCAAGAAAAAAAAAAGCATTAGTCTTGTCTTTTACATTCCATAGCAGTTGATAACTGACAAATCAGGAATGTCCAATTTTTGCATAGTGTTGGCCAAAACACCAGTCAAACTGAACCATCAGAGTGGCTCACTGCACTCAGTAGGCAGACCATCGTGGTGGTCTTTCTTACTTGAAGGGTTAATGTGTTGGTTTGAAACTTTTAAAACTACAAACTTGTTTCACCCACATGCACTGTTCCCTATTTCACCTTCATCTCTTTTCACTTTCATCATTGTTTTTCCACGTTATCATCATTTCATTAAGTAGAATCTTCTTGTTACCATTAATTAAGGGTGGTTATTACTAAATACAGTCGACTCTGCTTAATCACCCTTTCTCGGAATTACGGAAAAAGTGGGCGATTAAGCGAAGAAGGTAATTTTGGCCATATTTTGGTAAAAGTGTTAAATTTCTTTGATGTCGTGGTTTGATATCGTGCATTGACACCTTCTCATCGCCAGTCTTAGGACAGACTCGAGTTTGACGGTGTTATAGCACACAAAATGTTTTATTTCTGCCACATCGTAGTAGCTCAGCAGACAACAAGGAGTAGGATGGAACGGTCGGGATAGACCGTTCATCCACATGACATGTTCTCAGATCTAACCGAAATCCACCAGACAGTTGCAATCAAGGCATTTCGGTGCATTAGCAATATCGGACGGGTGAAGGCAGTGATGCATAGTGTGGGACGAAGGGGGACAAGGGGAGGAGGAGGTGGGGAGGAAAGGCTTATCACACCTATTTTGGGGTGACAGCTGTCTCTCAGTCAACCGGTCTGCCATCCGTCGTGCAGTTAAACCGTCCATGTACATTATTTGTTTGTCAGTTTCAACCGCTGATCTTTGAATTCATGGGCGCTGAAGAGTTGTCGATTATCCGGAATGAGAGGCAATTATCAGTGACTTTTATATAGAAAAAATTTGGTTCCCTGGGAAAAAGGCGATTAAGCAAGTCGACTGTATTTCAGTTAACAGATAATGCATAACATTTTAATGATATATATTGGAGGCTTGTGACTGGCATCAATGTTAATTATCAGACATTTATAGATTCATAGATAATTGATGTAATGTAAATATTTTCTTTCCTCTGTCAACGCTGTTTAATGGCAGTATGTGCAAATTTACATCATTAACCATACTTCAGTGTTAAAGTGAGTCCAGTGACCCTTTAAACTGCATAGAAATTCGTTAATAATAGAATGGTAAAGAATTTTTTTCTGCTAGTGATCTCTGTTGCCACAAGAAAATGTGGAGTCTGACTGGTGCCATATCTATCTGTGGTGAATCAAATAAGGCTGGAAAATGCGGCTCAGATTGCGATTAATAAAACTTACTGGATGGAAAAATACGAGAATAGTAGTTAATTTGATGAGTAGTAATTGGTACATGTGATGATAGAATTTTATAAAAGCAAAAAAAAAAGGTAAACTTTACTTTTATGTACCCTTTTATGTACTAAATATTTGAAAAGCACTCAGGAAATACAACTAAGTGTGAAAGCATGTTTTAGTAATTGATATGGCATGTGTCAGTGCATTTTCTTGGTAATGAACGTGAATGCCAGTATTAATCTACATTTATTACCCATGCAGGGTGCCTCTCCTTCTTGGTGGAATCACATGCACTACCAGCACCATGCCAAGCCCAATGTGGTAAGTAAGTTTAGTTGTTGACAGCCTATGATAATACCAATAAAAGCATGTACATGTATACAGAATCACAACAAAAATACAGTTTTACTGTGCACTAAGTTTTTTGTTTGTTTTTTTAAAAATTGGGTTACTAGGTCACAGCATTTCTGAGAACGCCTATAGAAGTCAGTGGCAGACTGTTTTAGCATGTCTTTATCCATTGTATCTTATTGACTTTGCTAAAGTTGATAACTTTACATTGTATCTATATTGACCTTTGATGAAATTGGTCATTCATGATTAACACAACTCATGGTTTCCAAACACATAGTGAATAGTTTGTCCCACTTCATTTGATCAAATCACATTTAGTCTGCTTTTCCTGTTATGCTGATGATGTCTTTTTATATATCAAGATTTGAGAACACATGAAATGCTATTAAGGACTGTGACTGCTTTCCTGTTCTGTTTGCAAATGATCATTCTGATGGCTTATATTGCATTGTAGTTTAGTAATTGTGTTGTTTTTCTTTTTGTGTTGTCAGATGGATAAGGACCCAGATGTGCGTCTTGAGGCTCTGTTTGTGGTTGGTAAAAATATGCCAGTGCAGATTGCCAAGGAGAGGAAGAAGAGCATGCCCTACAACTGGCAGAATTACTATTTCTTTTTGAGTAAGTTGATTTTAATTCTTGGCACTAAATGATGGTGGGTAGAGTTGAGGGGATGGAGAAGATACTCTGGAAAGTTTAGATGAGGGACCTTGGGAAATTGAGGTGAGGGAAAATGGTTGAATGTACATCAGACTAGAGCAGGGCAGCTCAACTCAAAAGATCTAGCTGAATTAATCTTTACTTGCGGCTTGATTAATCAGCTTAGTGAGTCAGGCTTAACTCTATAGATCTGATCCTCAGGTTCGAATTTTAGTTCCAATCTTTGTGAATCCCTCAAATCTGACTCAACTAAATATTAATCATGCCACATGTTCATGGTGAGGTTAGCACGGGCTGAGTGTCGCAGCTTCTGTGATGCAAATTAGGGAGGTTGTTTATGTTAAGATAGTAGGGATGGTAAGAAGGAGACAAGTTAGCAATGGAAGTAGGAATGAGCTTGGAGGAGGGATAGGGTGACAGAACACACAACCAAGTTTGGCAACAGAACACACAAGTTTGGCAAGGTACTGTCAGTGCTGATCATGAGCCACGTTATGTGTATGTGTTAGTGTGTGAATAATCATGGAGCCACATGGAATTAAGTTACACAAGAACTGCAAGGGCCTACCAACTCCTAGCATTTGAGCAGTTTTCATTATAATTTTGCTTAGTGCTGCAAAATTACACTTTCATTATATTTCTTATTTGATTTTATGACCTATATTGTTTCTTATGTTCTTCGCAATAAAACGAGAATGATAAAAGAAAAAATAAAACACCTCCAATGGAATGGTCTTCCAAGACCGACAAGAAAACAGTGCCAACCCTGAGAAGGGTGATTCATGCTGACACTGTATAAACAAATCGTCATGAGAGTCACCATGCCTAATCTTTAGTCGATCTTATGGCTGCATTACTAGTGTCTTATTCTCATGAACTGAAAAAGCTCGAGTTTAAAAGATTGAGCTTTAATCATTCCTTAAAAGCCAGAAGATCGAGTCAAATTATCTTTCCCAAACAAAGGATCAGACCACTACATCAGATCTAAGCCGCTTCTATTGCTTCTACATGGAAGTCTCTTGGAGAAGCTTGCAGGGCTTTGACATCATAGCTAAAACACGGTCTCTCAATTCATAGTCTCTCAATTCATAGGTACTGATACTCAAAAAGAGAGGTTTTTAGGCACATCACGATACAGATTTTGATGTCACAAATGCACATAAGGTGTATTGATTTTGACATTCTTAGCAGTTTAGAGAAATATAGAGAGGGAGAGGATGTGTCAGAATCACTTGGCAGTGGCTATTACATCACTTATATACTGGGAGCATAATCCTATTTCAAAATTGTCATCTTTTGTACTCGCTATAGAGGATGTAGTAGGTTAATAGTCTAGTTTGGTTGAAAATCTTTTCATATATACCCAAACCAGGTATTCACTTCAGGTAAGTTTTACACTGGTAATGGGCGCTGTTTGAAAATGCTGTCATACCACTACACTGTGATTGTATTATACACTCCAGATGACAGACCAAGGTTTAATGGTTATGTTTATTCATTTCCAGTTGGACCACCACTGCTGTTTCCAGTCTACTTCCAGATTATGCTCTTTAGATATATCTATACTAGGAAAGCATGGATGGTAAGTGAAGAGGAGAGCTACTGACTTGATGTACCAAACTGTAACTTGAATCTGACTTGGACCGGATGTTACTTTCATGTGGAAGAGTTTCAAAAAATTTGGGGTAATGTGAGCCATTCTGCAATGTAGGACTTGGATACCTGTTTGGTAGTCATTCTTAACTGTCATGGCCTCCCAAGAGTAAGGAATGGACAAATGCACACAATGAAAGTGCATATAATTACTTGTGGAAATGTTCGTGTGTAGTTTTACGTTATTGAATACAGTAATATCTGAAATGCAATAACAGTCACTGAGGGCATTATATCTTGTAAGTTACCAATGTGGAAGTTTTTCACTTTGTTGTCGGCATAAATATAGAATTAAAGTTCTCAGTGAAAAAGAAAAAATTGACCAGGAGCTAAGTATAAGAATAGGGCACACCTTTTAGGAGGAAAGTGGGCAACACATTTGACATCTCATATTACAGCAGTACCCTTACATCTCTGATACGAATGTATATCAGTTGATTGTATTTTGTGAGGTGTAGTAGAGTAATTAGAATTGTTTATGAGATGGTACTCGTTTTGAAGAACTTGTAGCATACATTTTTTTGCAGCAATTTAGTCATATCTCCCACATCTACAAATTTCTACAGTAAAAGATTTGTAGTTCCTCTTATTATCAGTATGGATATCACACTTTACTAACTGAACAAGTTGAAAATAAAATGAGGGTGTTCTATACTTCAACTTTGAATTTTAGTTTTGATGAATTTGACAGATTTAATGGATATCTGAATGTTGACTCTAGTAAATTGGTTGACTCCAGTTGTTTTATCAGAATAAGGTATTTTGTCAGTTGATACATCCTCGCATAAGAAAACAAATTATACACCTGTGTTATGGATATTGCTGTTATTCCATTTTTGAATTTTGGAATTGGAAATAATGTCATAACTGAACAGGCCTTGGAATCTTTGTTTTGTTGTTTTTCCCCAGGATCTTTTTGTGGTGATGGTTTTCTTTGCAAAATACTTTTATCTCTACACACCACTGTTGGGACTGGGTGGAGCTATTGTCTTCTACTTTTCATTTAGGTAAGTCCTCTAATCTCTGTTCACGTATTATTGCAAAATATTGAGAGGATTCTCAAAAGTGACTTTATACCATGTACCAAAAGACTGGGATTCAGGAAGCATGCAAGTTCTGTTGGTTGATCTGTAAAAACTGTTGATAATTCAGAAACAGTGACTTTGCTTCATCTAAGTATGGAAAAATCTCACCGCCAAGGTAGTATCAATCTAAGATCATAACTTTACTATTTAGTAAAAAAATAGGTCCAGATTTCAAACTTTGCCTTCACTTATTGATAGGACCTTCTTTGAATCAGTAACGGTCATCTGCAACATATGACACAGTTGCAACTTTTTGTGTCTCCTCTCCAGATGTCTAGAGAGCCATTGGTTTACTTGGGTAGCACAGTCCAACCACATCCCTATGGAGATAGATCATGATACTGCCCTCCCCTGGCTCCGTCTTCAGCTTCAAGCTACATGCAACGTAGAGAAAAGTTTCTTCAATGATTGGTTTACTGGGCATCTCAACTTTCAGATAGAGCATCAGTAAGTAAAGTGAATTATTTAAAAATGTTCATCACAGGCATGAAAATTGGCATATTTTGTCATTGTCATGGTTTTAATTGTTCATCACAGTCCATTCATGTATGCTAGAGTTTATTTAATTTGAAGGAATGGGACTCTTTCCCTGGACCAGGTACTTTAAAGAACATTACATGTTGAAGCTGGAAAAACATCGTGATTTGTAACACTACAACTGATAAATAGTATTAATGAAAATGCATGAGATAACATCAGAAACTGCATGAAGTGCTATGTGTGGCTTTGGGAACATTTCTTACCATCCTGCTTATGCATCTCTGTACCACCCACAGTGGCATTCATTATTAACAGTTTCATCTTGATTGTTTTGGTTTTCAGTCTTTTCCCCACCATGCCTCGTCATAACCTGTACAAGATTGCCCCTCTGGTAAAGTCACTGTGTGAGAAACATGGCGTCTCTTATCAGGTCAAACCCTTGAGCACAGCTTTTGCTGACATTGTGCGGTAAGTGAGGAAAGATAGTCTTCAACTGTGATCTCTATATTATACAGTGCCAAAAGCAAGGCTTGAAAATACATGTAGGTTTTTGGTGAGTGGGTTTTGAAGAAATTAATTTTTTTGATTGTCCTCACCAGTCCATATGGAAGTGTGAATTTTATGTTTGGTTAATTTTGAATTATTTTTTGCAGCTTTGAAAAACTAAATTATGCAAACATCTTTTTGCTTTAATGGAGTGTAGCTCTTTATGGATGAAACCTTAGATACACTAGAAGATTTTCATCACTGTACAGAGCATCTTTCCCAAGTATATTAAGAGATCTAAATCTTCAGAGGTGTTTCATTTTTGTCTGCGATTTTTATATTTAAAGACTGGGACTTCAGCTCCCACTGCCCTATAAGAATTGTTTAATGTCTTTTTCAAACATGTGGTTTTATCAGAGTGGAACTCTGCCAACAATAACTGCATAATACAGTTTGCTCTTTAGTACACCCCTTCTACTACTTTGTTCCTTACAAAAGGCTTCCTGGATAATTAAAAAACCTTCTGATAACACATTCACACAAGAATGCTTGTGGTGTGATAATTTAACTCTAATACTATCAGGCCATTCCACATGGATACCCGCTGTTCAGAGAATTCTTTGAAATCAGTGAATTTTGTTACCTTTCAGAGATTGCTAAGCTAATATAGAAATACTGAAATCCAAAACAAGTGTAGGGTTTTTTAGGTTTTGTTTTACCTCTTGATTTCTGCTAGTCTTGGACGTGCTGTATCTGCATCATGTATTGTTTAATTATGTGTTTATGCATTTACCAGTTTTATTTCTTTAGCACTATCTTTACATTTTGTAAATCACTATGTGAAACTGCAGAAGTTCAGAGATTTTATTAAAAAATGAGTGGCATTTCTGATTCCATGGCAAATAATGAAGTGTCTGCCATTTTCATGCATCATCATCATTGTTTACTTATATCCCTCTTTAAAACTCTTTTTCATCACTATTTCAGATCATTGAAACACTCTGGAGAGTTGTGGTACTCAACATACCATGCATACCATGCAGCATCATCTTGATCATCCTGCCCTTAGTTAATTGAAGTCAGACAGTTTCCCCAATCTGAGCCCACCTACCAGAAGAAACAAGTAGTCAGAAGATCTTTGGAGACTGAGCCTGATGATAGACTCTCTGGATTATCATGATCAGGGATGATAGAATGCCGAAGTTTTCAAAAACCAAAATTCAATCCGAAGATAAAGAGCTTATTGTAATAAAATAAGTAAATGAAGACAGAGACCTACATGTGAATCATGATGTCTAAAATTTTTACCATCGCCCTCTGCCCTTCTTTCGTAATGGTTAGTAACTTGAGCTTATTGCAGCATGTTTTTATAGTTTGTTTTTTTTCTTAAAAACTTGCATAGGATAATGAAACTGTACAATGCTCGGGGTTTTTATAAATTTTTATTTTTCATGCATCTGGCTAATCTTTAGGTGCCAGAGCTGTGACAAGAGCATGTATGATGAGGAAAATTATGTTTCTAACTTTGTCTTCTCCTTTCAGAATTTATTGCTTTGAGGTAACTGGAAGTTTTACGTTATCATTTCATAGTAGTTTTATTATATTTTTGATGATGTGAATATAGTGCACTTTTGATATAATCCTTAATTTGTGTTTCATTTGTTTAAAAATTTCATAGGGGAGAAGTTTGTATACTTCAGGTTCATTAGCAGGGCTTCTGAAGATTTAACATTTCAGACTCACTCTCTGTTTCTTCCTGTGGGTATGAAATAGTTGTCTTGTGTTATGAAATGCACAAGCATGCATATACAAACACACAAAATGGAACAGTGTATAACGTGAATATGGAAGGGAGCTATTTTTTTAATACAACTTTAATATAAAATTATATACCAGCAGTACTAATAGGTTGCAGGAGCCAAATTGTAAAAGCTTCTTTGAGCCATTTAATAAAAAATTCTTCTCTAACCACAGGAATTTTCCGAGATGGCCAAGACTAGTCTGCAGGTCTGGTGCCATCACTGTGCTCAAATTATTTACTGTTTACGGTGGGGATCCTTCGGTTAGATTTTTCACAATTTTAAATTACATGAAAAGGGGTTAAAAATTTGGCCTTCTTTTGCAGATCACAGGTCCGCACAAATGAAATCCGCTGAAGCCATTGGGAAACACTGCCTGCAACAATTTTTTTTTACAAATTCAAAACTGAATTTCACCACTTTTGCGGTGTGGTTTCATGTTATATGATTATTTCTACACAATCTGTCCAAAGGACAGATTTTATACTCTGCTACTAACGACTCGGATAGTCCAGTTTTTTTTGACCAATTAGGCTCCTGCAACCTAATACATCTTTTTACTTTATTGTTTGTTCCATGTTGCCAATTGTCACTTTGCTTAGGAATTTAAGACTTGCGCATTTATATTTATATTTTTTATTCCTTCTGCTGATATAAAAGTGCTGTGTGTCTGCTTTGTATTGGTAAGCAGGATTTCAAGTGCTTGTCAAGTTTCATTGGCTTCTATTTTTGATGGATGTATGTGGCTATTTTTACCATTTATTTTTTGTACAAAATTTTTCAGAATTATAGTTTTGGTCTCTATATAGTCTTTGAATTGTTGTCATGAACAGGCAGGATTGTTGACAATCATTTGAACATAGTTGTGTGAGGATTGTTAGGTTCTTTTTTTTAAAAAAAAATTTGTGAATGTAACATCACCATATGCATTATACTTAACAATAAAGCTAAGCAATTTTGTGTTAGTTACAACAGTTTTGTGGCAGTTTTCATCAAAGTTTCAAACAAGTGCTATCAGATTTGACCAAGTCTCAGCAGTGGCTTGTGTGTGTGTGCTAGGGTGATGATTTGAGGGCACCCATGTTCAAGAAGTGGACAGAAAACATATTGCCTCCATCAAACATTGGATCGTGAGCATGTCTAAAGAACTTTGATTTTGGAACCCCAGGCAAAGAAGCTGCCCTCGCCATAACTGCTTAAGCAATGAATATTCAGTAAGAACCCGAAGAATCGAAAACTGCTCTTCCTTATTTTATTTAGTATCTGTTGTTGTGAGGTACAGAGAAACCAGCCATTATTTTTCAGTTTGCAGCAAATTGCTATGTACAGAACACTGTACATGAGAGTGAGGAGATCGCATTGGCACAAAATGCCTTTCCAAACTGCCTATCATATAGATGTCTGATTTTCCAATTCCACACATCTGAGCTGGCTTCTATAAGCTTTGGTTACAACTACTGCAGAGTTTCAATGTCATTTAGTGCTTCATGTCAGTGAGGGGTCTGGAGTTGCCCAAATCAGATGCCTAAGGGAGAATTCTCGCAGGTAGTTAGTGTGAAGTCTTTGGTCCCACTGAGAAAAAAAAAGTTGTTCTTATGAGAGGAGAATATGATACTTCAGGGCTTTTTTTTTAACAGTATTCTTATACAGAGCAGCATGTATTAACATCACAGAATATGGATGTGGGTCTTGCAGTTTGATAGGAATTATGGCATTTGTTACTCTCAGTGTTACAGTAGTCTAGTAACCTGAGTAATTAGGATGGGACTTCGAGAAATTTTTCATCATGATTTTCAGCTTTATATTGATATGAGTACCTAATGTGATGGATCATGGATCTGCAAAGTATATGCAGAGTTAATATCTCAGACGAATCATAGCAAACTGCATATGATCAGATCAAATCAGATCAAGGCCATTTTGTCAAGGCAAAGAATGAATGTGCATCACTGATATTTTGAGATACAAGTACATACAAAAAAAATTTGGCACCAGAATTGGTTGAGAAACAGTATACTTACGCTTTGACCTGATTTGCACTTTTCAACTACTGTCCATTGTTTACAGAGTTCAGCAACTGAACATTATCAAATTTTAGTGTAGTTTTAAGTAATAAAACAGCCACGACCTAACTTTCTGGCTGTCAAATTGCCTTCATCAAAGATTTAAATAAACAGTTATTAGATCAATCTATGGACATTATTTTTAAGAATGACCATCATGGGTATGTGGTTTTTGTATCTAAACATGTGTAATTCCCCGGGCAAATGAAACCTGATTCTGTATGAAACAGCAAAATGCAGAAGTAAGCCTGTAAAATTCGTTTGTAATTTGGAAACTATGTCACATTTTATAAAAGATATTCAGTTAGCATGTTTCAGTAACATGGGCATTAAAACAGCAAAACACTGCCCTAATTTTAACCCCCCTATATTTGCAGCAAGTTGGCATGCAATTGTGATGTTTTTGTATTCCTGTAGCAAAGGAAGCTGCTTAGCTTTCACAGCATTTTGTTGGGTTGCATCTTTTTATCACAAATATTTATTTGACTGACACTAAGATGCATCAAAGATTAAGATATAACCTGTGCTTCGCTGTAAGACATCGTCAGAACAGTGGCTGATGCTAGTTAAGCATACCAGCACATGTGTGCTTGTTAACAATGCATATTCTGACCAGTCACTTTATTCATTACATTTGTTGCAGTTCTCAGACTTATGATGTTGGACTTAATCAACTTAATATTTTTACCAGCATACCAACTGCGCTTTTTCCTAGTAAATGTGGAAGTTACGGATAGTAGGTGCAAAAGCGTCCTTGAGTATTGTAGGTCTCATTCATATGATCATTACCTTAAATTTTTGATCTGGATGCAGTTCACTGATAAGTATGTATATGTGAGTGATAGGAAAAAGTGTTGTTAGGGTTCATGTTAAGAAAAGCAAATTGGTCCGATTTCCTTGTGATTTAAGTCACAATAAGATTAGCTGCCTATGTGATGTGTTTACATCATATTTTGTTTACAGGTCTTGGTAACAGTGACCAAAATTTCGTTTCGGTATATTTTGATACTTGTTTTCTCAGTTGATTTTCACACTGCTAAGTGAAACTTCCAGCTGTACATTTTTGAGGCACTGTCAGTGGGTGTGGGTCAGTTTGTGGAAGGGATGTCAAAGTTTTATGTTTCTGTTCTTTATTGTATGTTTTTTTGGTCTTTGTAATCCCAGTTGGTTTAAAATGTTGATGAACATACCTGCTGCACACAATCCTTCTGTTCGATGTGTCTTTTGCTCACATTTCCAGCTGTAAAGCAAGTCTTGCTTCTGTCCATCAATAAGTATGTCTTTATATCCCTGACTTGAAAATTTCCCCTGGAAAAATTGCACAGATGTGAAGCAAATAGAGGATGGAAGATATCAACAGGAATTCTCATTTGCAAATAAGGACAAAGGAGTGAAAAAGAAGTGTTTCTCAGGTGTCTTCAGCGAAATAGCTGCATACTGATGTTCTGTTCAGAATTAATACGGACATTCATACACTATATTTCATATCATTTTAACCATGGAAATGAACAGATAGATTTGTTGTAACGTTCACTGAAGATCAGACACAAATTGGTATATACACTCAAAATAGTTTACTATCCATTTTCATAATACAACAGATCTTGGTTAAATGAACAAACACCGCAAATTTAACCTCAGAGAAGAATAATGCAAGTTTTTTTACATAAGGACTTCATCATTTTAAAATGAACTTGAATTTCATATTAGGTGTTTAGCTAGAACCTCACTCTTTCCTTTTCAATCTATGTTTGGACAGCCTTCTTCTTCATTATTGTCAAGAACATTCTGGAGCTCTTGGCATATAACAGTGTTCTTCAGTTATTCTTGTTCTTGGATCAAACTAAATTTGGTCAAGATTATCTCTATAAAGAGAAGATGAGTATGAAAGAAAAAAAAACCAGTATGTACAAAATTATGGACACCCAGTTTGTCTTGCAGAGATATTCTTGTCTGTTCTTTTCAATCCTGCAAATGTCCATATGAGCTTCATTTATGTATATGTTTATGTGCTGTTTTGCCAGCCACAATATCATTCTATTAAGTTGTTGTTAGCCTTTCACTTTCCTTGCTTAAAGTAAGACTACTTATAATTATTGTAACTTATGAATGGATTCAGGAATAGAAAGTATAGCTTGTATATATTTTTCACCTGCTTGGAAGTTTTGTTTACTTAAAAGTTCCTCTTTGGTGAAGAGGGTAATAGAATGGCTGAATGCAGTGATTCAGGCATTGCTCCTAAATTTTTTTTTTTTTTTTAGGGGGGTGGGAGGGCGGAGGAGAGGGGCTGTATTTCCTAATATTTCGCCACTTCTGTTGTAGAGATCTCACATATAATTGTGCATACTTATTTAATTAAACAAGGGTACATAAAAATGATACATGTTTTTTTCTTCTTCATTAAAAAGCACAGATGTAATATAAAGTTGGGATGAAACCTTTCTTCTTAGAAACTGTTCAATGTGAAAATATTTTTTTGTTTAAAAGGTGCCCCCTTGTCGGCAGCTTGACAGGAGTTTGATGTAACCATACTTGTGAAGAAAAGGGATGTGAAAATCTAACATGAATAAACAAATAGGTCTTTTGATTTGTGAAGCATTACCAAATTTTATTGTTTACTGCTGACGGACATCTTTTGGTCAAGGATATTATCAGAATTGAAAACCTATTTAAATGTGACCCAAATGAATGTTTGGATATGAAATGTGAAAGCACTGTACTATTCATTCAGTAACTTTTCATGGTTACTAGGCTGAGGCCTTTCTAAAGGCTTAGTACACAAAATCAGGTGTTGTGAAATTTAGTGGCCCGCAGTCATGAAAGATTACTAGAAGAGAGATACATGCAAAAGATTAACAGAAGATCCTCTGTTGCAGTCTGTTATAGCTTGTTATCGTTGTTGTTGTTATCACTGTTGCTAATCCAGAAGTGCAATCATCTGTAGCTATTTAGAAGATCATTGACTATCATGTCTTGTCTGTGGCAATAGACTTGGCCACATATAATTCTATAGACACAAACAAAACAGGATATTTTTGTGTGAAGGTACACAAGTTAATTTATTTTTTCTTGCCTAGGAAATGAAGTGATAACTCCTTATGTTCTTCTGTTTACTTCTTGTAATAGTTCTGCTTTTTTGTTCTCTTTAGTAAAATGGATGCCAATTGAAAGATAAGGCAGAATTTAACCATTTACCCCCTACAGTCGCCGCGGGTCGCCGCTATCGGTAAACCCCTACAGTCGCCGCGGGTCACCGTTTTAGATTTGTTTCGTTGCGGACGGCATTGCACGTTCTGAAAGTCGCCAAACGGAAATAAAAATTGTGGAATCGGAAGCTGCGGAAAACGAACTTCCTTCCAGTGTTTGTTTGGAGAAAATCGGGCGAATGGTTGCTTCTCTGTGATTTTTTGAAGTTGTCATAGATTTTTTGGCTTTGTTTGAGGTGATGTAGGATGCTTTACACCTCTATCGTGAAGCTTTATGATGGAAACATCTATGAGACAGTGAATGGGTGCAACCTGTGCCGGATTAGATTTTTTTAAATAAAATTTTTTTTTTAAAAAGTCATATTTTTTTTAGAGTTATCTCTCTTCTCCTAGGGATTGGGAATTCGTCTTGGGCAGGTGGTTTAGGGGGTAAATGGTTAAAGTAACTTACAATTCAAGGAATGAATGTGAAAAATATTTTTTTTTTACAAACAAAAATTGATTGCTTTTTATTCCCAATACTGTTGGAACAACATTCATTTATTTATCCTCTTCATGATTCATATATTATATTCATATTCATCTGTGAACTTTTTTTGGTTTAAACAAAAAAAATGCAAGAAAAAAAAATCCACATTTACTTTTGTCCTGTTGTTTTATATGTGAGATTGAACAGTGCTTTGACAAAGATTAAATACACTGTATAATGACGTTAGAGTGAGAAATGCATGAGAAGTGAAGTACAAAAATACATGCGCATGTTTAAGATATATTGGTCACCTGTTCTCTATTTTTTCGTGTTTTAGAATGACCAACTTCATGGGTAGAAAATATAACAAAATAGCTCAGATACTTTTCTTACATTTATTTTTGCAGGCTGAAGGATTTTTGCATTGTGATTTGTACCAACCCAGCATGTCGATATCACTGCCACTCAGGATAGAATAAGGATCAGAATAAATTTCTTGAATAGATTCTCAGAAAGGAACAAGATACATGTTAAATAAGAAAAGAAAAGGCCAGTATGTATTTTTTGTTTTCAGCCTTTGGCTTAAACAGGAATTTCACAGGGTGAGTAATTTTGTTGTTAGGGCATTCCTTTCTGATGACCAATATGAGTAGAGTATCTAGATCTGTGGTTCTGTATGATGATTTTGATTTTGTGGTCTTGACCATTTCTTGACAGTGTACGTAACAGCTATTAATTATAGTTGAGCAAGCTAGTTTTGTGTTTGGTGGTTGAAGCTCTCAATGGGGGGAAAAGATTGACAATTTTTTGGGACAGGTTTCCGTATCATTTATATGGTAGATTGTGAGAATGCCCAATATTTGTTCTTTCATTTTACTTTTCCTTTAAATATCAGCCCTCATGGTTTGTTCGTGCATTGCTCTGGTGAGAATTAATAGGTGGATGGTTTAAGCCTAAAGCCATACTCATTCCCAAATGAACTGTGGTATAATAGCAAAAGTTGAAATACAAATCAGCACTTTTGTAAGATGTTTTACCATCAAAGTTCGGAATAATTGTGGTAAAGACATATCACTGTTATACTGAGCCCTGGCAAAACATGCATCTTCCTCATCAAAAATTCATAAGACATATATTTCGGAAGTGAGAAGCAATAGATCCTTGCTTTTTTCGTGATACTGTATTGTACTTTTTATCTCTAGTGTATACATCTAGGAAATTATCTTTTTATCAGCTTGCTAAACCTTAAAAGGTCCATGTATTTATATGTTGCTGTGCCATCTCACCAGTAACAAACACAGTAGGCAAAGAATTCCATATTTTTCTATATCTGTTATATATACAATTGGTGACATACTTCCCTGTATGTCGATAGGTGTATGAAATGGGCTGTTTTTGCCTTGTGTTGATATCTTACCCTAGCTTGTCAGGGTTGCCACAACTAATAAGGTAGCTTTTTTTTTTTTTTGTGGGGGAAAAAAGGTTTAAACAGCTATGGGCCTGGTCTGCAAAGTTTACTGACGATTTAGGAGCTGACCAGATTTTTTGGATTAATTGGCTTTTTGGCAGCCAAAGTACTTTTATGGGCTTGTGGCAACCCTATATCTAGGGGTTTGGCCAAAAATGGTAAACATACTTGGCTGTATGCTTATGCAGTCCAATCCCTCCCTTTATAAAGGGTGCTAACTTTTAAGCTTTCTTTGTGATGAGCAAAATACCAATGCCAGTGGCATTTGTTAAAATACCGGTTCTATCTGTTAATTAAATTTAATCTATCCTGAGATCTTTCATGTCTTCCTATAGAAACCATCTATAAATTTAACCTTTCTCTTTATTTTGCTGCAGGGATAATATGCTAGAATTTTATCTCCAAAGCATACCCTTTTCTTTAAGCAGCACTGTTGATGTTGCATTTCTTTAATCTTAGATGTTTAGTTAACTAGTGACATGTGCATGCCCTTATAATGCATCATGCTGATAAAATGAATAATGAAATGTGGTTTTCAGGGGTAACTAGCTTATGTCAAGTATGTTAAGTGCAATCCGATAGATCAAGAAATTATGTGAAAGATTCCTTTTTTTTTTTAAAATTTGCTTTATTTGTGACAAGCTCTCTGCTCCCATGATGATGTAATAGTGACAAAAATATGTTCTGTTGTTTGTCTAAGAGGTACTTTATGTTCACCATGTAAAGAAAAAAAAAATAAAATTTGAGTGTGAATCATTTCTCCATTACCCTCCTGTTGTTATGTTCATTTATATCATGTGTCTGTAGAGATGAAAGTTTAAAGGTTTGCAGAAACTACTGGCTTCATCTCCATCTGTGTTTTCTTTTCCAAATGATTATTCCTTTCCCTAAAGTTTTATCAGAACCTAGATCTCTTGCACTGGTATGTAATATCCTAGTTTTAGGGATATGCAGGAGAGGTGATGTTAAAGTTACCCTTGCAGATCTCCCAGTCCATGCCATTCACACCTTCACATGCAACAAGTTTTCTGTGCAGTGTCGTGATATAGAAGGAAGGGTTTGTTATTATGAAAAAGTTTTATTACACAGATTGGAGAAAAAGAAAAAAGAAATGAAGATCAATTATTTTCTGTCAAATGCAATCAAAGTAAAAGAAATGATTTTATCCATTTTCTTTTCTCCATAAATTGAGTAAGAAAGTATCAAAATCAATTAATTGTCTGAGCAAGAAATAAGTTTATCAGAAGGTATAAAACTTACCTTGTACTTCATGAAGGATACATAAATGGAAGTAAAATACTGATACAAAAGTGCATGCAAAAAGCAGAAATGACAAAAACGATTTTTTGGGGATGAAAGCGAACATTTTAAAAAGATCAGTACTGATCTTCTGCACAATGTAAATAGGAAATGTGTTCACCACCTGAAAGAGTAAACATTTTATAACTACATACATAAAGGAGCAGGGCAACGTGGAAAATGCACAGTGTAATGGTAAACACCCGATGCAGATGGTCAACTCTGCTTCACTGCAACTCTCTTAGAGAATGGAAAAATTGCTGCTAACAGGAGCTGCAATTATCATGTGACCTGTATTAAAAATACAATATTCTATGACCAGAACATATTGCAGTTAAGCTCTAATACCAATTTCGTGGACTGCAAATAGCACAATTGAAGAGCGTTTTTCCAGAACGCACTAAGTCCAATTTACATTTTTTGTCAGTAGAAACAAATTTTAAGTGAAAGACAGATGGAATTAAATATCAAATTCCTCTCTCCACATAAAGTAAGAGTATTTTAAGAGTAACTTTAGAGACATGTTGAATGAGATCTTTGTAAACTCATACATTAAATAATGTTGTTGACAAATTGTGCGATTCTGCAAAACGCTCCAAGTCCATGGACTTAGCTCCTTCTGAAACATTGACATTACTGAGGTAAATATTTTGTTCACTGATGGCATTGTCTTGTAATAAAACATATTTGAAATTGAATTAATTGACTGATGTGTGCATATGTGTGAGAGAGAGTGTGTGTGTGAATGGGAGAGCGTGAGAGAGAAATAGTGTGTGTATGGATCTACTACATTTAGATTTTTAAAAAATGTACAATTAACAATTAAAAAAAAAAAATTAAAAATTAAAACTTGTGCAGTAATCATTGAAAACAGACAGACAGGTTCTATTCAACAAAATGTCAGGTTTTAGATTTACCGGTACTAAAATAAGTGATCTTTTAAAAGGGACCAAGTCCTGTAAAGATGGGCGAACCAGATGCAAGTAGTCGCCCTCTTTATATTCAAAATAAATTTAAATATCTGCTTTCTGAGATAAACATACCATGTCTGTCAATTATTTTCTTAAATTCTGAGTATTCCAAGCCTCAAAAATTAATTAACATCCTCACAACAACAAGATTCTATAGTTAAACTCCGACTCGATACCAACCTTTAACGTCCGAGGAAGTGACCGATACGGTGCATGCGCGAGGACTAATCGCGCTTTGGAAAGCCAGAGAGCTTGGACTTAACCCCTTTAGAAAAAACGGCAATATTTTACCAGCTTGGTTAATGTGGTCTAAGCTTGTTTTGAAGCATCAGCAAATCACAGGATGAAAAGAGAGTAGGAATGCCTTGATGTGAAACACTTAGCTAAATTTTCAACGAAAGTGGACTTAGTGACTTTTGGAAAAACGCTCTTCAATTCACTGCACTTGAAATGAACAATTCTATCAAAATCAATTCACTGTCCAAGCAAATGTAAGTTTATCAAAAGGTATGAAACTTATCTTGTACTTCATGAAGGATACAGAAGTGGAAGTAACATGCTGATACAGATGTGCATGCAGAAACAGAAATGACAAGGATGTTCTTGGGATGGATGCTAACATATGCAAATATCAGTTAGGAACTTCCTCACAACATGAATGAGGAATGTGTTCACTAGCTGAACAAAGATACATTACATAATTACACAGATAAAGAGGGTAACCCAGAAAACTTGCAGTACAACAATAAATACCAAATGCAGACAGTCAACTCTGCTTCACTGCAACTCTCTTAGAGGATGGAAAAGTTGTTGCTAAAAGGAGCTGCAATTATATGACATGTATTAAAAGTACAATATTCTATGACCAGAAAAATACTGCAGTTAAATTCTAGAAGTAGTAGCAATTTAGTGGACTATGAGCAAGCTCTTCGCTGCACTTGGGTAGAGCAATTGACAATTTTGGCACCAGATGCTTGCACTGTTGGAACTCGCCTTTAACACCTTAGTGACCAGCGACGAGTATACTCGCCGCCCAAGCCAGTGCGGATAGGACCAGCGACGAGAATTCTCGCATTTGATGTTCTGTTTCCACACTCACTGCTTCTACTTCTTAATTATTACAATGTAAATAATAATAACTTTCACACATGTTATAGACAAAAATGTGATCAGATACCAAATACCAACATCATTTGTGAATTTGGGCAATGTAGGGTGATTCAAAGCAAAGTTATTCAACTTTAAGTTACAAGTACATTAAAACCTTGAATAATAGGCGGCGGCCATGGTCCTTTGATAAGGTGATGACAGTGTAAGACTGGTCACTAAGGTGTTAAGTTTGCTTCTGTGAACTTCAAATTTTTAGTGGATTTCCCATGCTCATCTAAACAAAGACATCAGCAGAAGCTCAAAAAAGAAAAGGGCTGAAAATGTCTTTTATTTTTGATGGAGACTTAAAATTTCTACAATGCACGAGAACTGTCAAATTTCAACAAAGATCTCAGGTGTACCACATGCAAAAGTGGCGACAGAAAAATGTTTCAATTGGATCGTCTACAAATGAGTAATAAATTCCATAAAGAATAAACGTTGATTTTGTGGAGGAAGATGTAAATCTGTAAATTAAGAACTGTATATAGATAGTCAGGAAGGGATTTCTTGATGCTTGTGCTAATATTCAAAGTGGGAAGCCCCATTTCTGCCCCCACAAACATTTCATGGATACAAATAATATAAATTTGAACACGAGGATCAATGACATCAAAACTCCACATAAATCCACTGCAAAAACTATAGAATATAATGCCCTAGAAATGTGAAACTGAAAAAGGAATTTGTGCATGTAAGCTTGAACTTACACATACTATCACAAGATTGTTGTTTCAAAACCTACAATTTGATTTACCTGTAAAAACAACATGAATGCAAAGATAATTCAACATAAATTCAAAACTCTTTACAAAGAAAAGATAATTCAGCCACCGTTCTTGACTAGAGAAGTTTCTTTCTCCCAAGGTATGAGCAAAGTAAACATGACCAAGGAGAATTTTCACCCTCACAAATGATTTGTATTGGCCAAAGGCCAGTGTTATAGCCTTTCTAGCCAAAGTTATGGCTGTAAACTTTTTTACCTCTCTTTCACGCTACTGTAAGCTACCAGAGAACTCCATTCACAGATGGCACTCTCTTACCATCCATTTTCACTTTCACAGATCTAGCTAGTCTGACATGTCCATGATTATGTCCATGTATGTGTCCATTAAGGACACTAAAATTGTATCTAGTCTTGTCTTATACTATAGCAGAAGCATTCAAATACATCTGATCACCTCCAGTTCAGCTGCATATTGCCACTGCCCACATCAACAAGGAAAACAAACAAAAATTATCACAAGATGAATAAAGATTGCCTTATGCATCCTAACAAATCTCAATGATCCCTTGTGTAGGAATTTACCCAATGACATTCTGAGATCTCTTTATTAAAGGTCAGAGGTCAACCAATGAACATGTGTGAATTAAGTGGACAGCACACATATTACAGCAAATGTTTCGTACTGCTCTCCACTTGTACTGTACAAATACTAGTCCAGGTCTGACATTAATTCACTGTGACTGCACAGCATAAATACAGCACATCCCAAGGAATTTCATTTCACATGACCCATATCATAAACAGCACACAGTGGCTGACTGACATGTGAAGATTATAACGGTCAAATGCAAGCAAATGTGATTTTTTTCTTGAGGCAATTACTGTTGCAGAAAATGAATGTCCTTGCTCTTACAGCACAGGAAAAGCGTGCTCATTTTAGAAGGAAATGTAGAACCAATCATTATATTCCTGTCGAACAACAAAATAACTGATCTTTGAGATATATGCAGGAAGTCATTTACTTTTGTCAATGACCAAATGACAGAATTCCTCAGGATTTGATGAAATGCAAAAAAGAAAAACACTCAATGCATCATATCCATGGTCTTCGCATATAACCTGCCACGCTGATTATACATCATATAATATATATAAATGTGGTCGATCCTATGCGAAGACTGACGATATGATGTATCTAAGTAAAATGACGAAGGTCTAAAATGATGTAATACACTGGTAATCCAGCAATAAGCGGTATAGAAAAAAGCGATCCTTTAATATCATTATAATTAATACCATTGTACAATAATACAATACGAAGGTAAAGTTGCGAAGAACTTGCGAAAAACATAGACATCCATTTATAATTACTTTACATTAGGGCTTTGACTGAAATGCTTGGACACAAAGCTGGCAAACTGAAAGTAACTTTCAAAATTATGCTGAATGTTGCAAAGATTTCTGCAACAACACTCTGACTGATATACATACTGTAATAGAGCAGGAGTACCCATCCGCTAGCCACAGTATGGTAACCCAAGAGTGTAAAACTTGATCTACAAAGTTACTACAGGCAGTGTAGTGATATCACACTGGTCAGTGATCAAACATGTACCTGCACCCACTTACCTGCATCCACTTATAGATAAGGCCTTTAGAAGATGATTAAAATATTAATCTGACCCACTCTATATTGCGTAATTTAGCATCCCATATTCAGATCAACAAGACTGTTCATAAATATTACAGTGTATACCCTTTCATAAAATCAAATAAACTATTGAATTACACACCTTGAAAAAGTGGGCTTAAATTTCTGTATTTCATTTCTAAGATCTGCAAAATATGAGCAGAACCACACAGAGGTAACAATCACAGTACAAAAGATAAACCACTTGAAATATGAGATACAGTTTTAAAAAAACAATGACAAAATAACACCTAAGTGCAAGTCATATTATGTCATATGTCTTAACCTGCTAGTATTAAAATAAAAGTCTGATATAAAGGCAATCTATAAACTGCTGCCACATACAAAACACATAGTAATTCTGTAATTTGCAGTTGACATGCCATTCTCAGAAAAAAATTCCACAATATAAACACTGTGATATCTCAAACACAAAGTTTCCAAAACACACTATCCTCTTCAGAAACTCAGTGTCATTTCTCCAAACCTGCAATAAAATCCAAGGATGATGAAAGGGCACTTTGTTTTCCAATTGGTTTCATTAAAACTCATTATCAATGGTGGAATTCATGTAGTATACACTGAAGTTACAAAAATAGGAAAGACCTTCACTCTTTGAAAACAGCAGGAATACAGCTGATTTCCTTCCCTGAACAAAAGACAATATTATCATTTATGTCCCTCAATTTAAACAAAAATGTGTATAAAGCTCCAGTGCCAGGCAGGAGTCTTAACTTCCCAGATATCAAAATTAAACAATTATGATATGAGCATAATTTGCAGGGTAAGATGGAATGAAAAGTAAGACCTGCACATCATTAAAAACAATGTAAACATTGTAAAAACACGTTTAACAACACAAGAAAACAGAATTATGGATAGGGCAGCGAAGTAAGGTCAATGTTGCTAAGGAGATGTTTCAAGTTTGACAAATATAAAATCAGACATGTTCTGACACTTCTATCAGTTTAATTTCAGTTTGTGAAGTCCCTGAAAAATTCTAGACATCTGCCACATTTACAGTGGTCAGAAATTGTGTATTATGTCCTAAAAATATGCAAGATTCAAGGCCAGCCAAGCAGCGATTCTTTTCAAATATCAAATATGTTCACTATACAAACAAAAAAATGTCATGTTACACAGTGCTCCTCTTAAAATTGTCTCCAACAAATATCACAAAATCAAACTGATAACTGCTAAATGCAACTGTCAATGCCTAAATGTGACTGACACACAAGGAAAAATCAGGAAAGTTTATCCAAGATGTGAAAACAGCATTGGCCTTTAGTGAGGCAAATACACTACAGCACTTCCCCAAACGTGTAGCTTAGCTGCCCAGCAAAACGAGGCACATGTTGCATTTTGGTAGTAGTGAGGGATGGTATCACCAAAACAGGTTGATCAAAGTCCTTTCTTTTGATGAAAAAAATATTGCTCTAACTTAAGTAGTAGAAAAGACAAGGTCTTTCAAAGACAGAAAATGACACAATCACAGATTTGAGAAAAATACTCTGTCAAATTTTAGCAAAAATATAGGCCAAAACTGCAAATAGCAACAAGGGTAACAAAGTGGTGTAATACCTGTTTTTCAGACAGACTGGTCATATTTCCATGAGAAAATGATATGAAAAATGTAAATTCAAATGCAGTAAATTCATAGAAAATATTAAGACTATGCACATGAAAATTTGTCATGTGGCATAAACTATGCATTCATGCTTTCATCAAAATTATCCGAGATGATTCAGTTCGAAGTCCAATTTTAAGGCCTTTTCCCATCTGGTACAAATTTTTTGGTTTGAAACAGGGATTGTAAATAGATCCAAATTTTTCAGATAAATTCAAAACTCTAAAGCGATATTTCGACCCGATGATGCCTTTTGACAATTTTTGATAATTCCAAAAAAATGCCTCATTTTGTTGGTCAGCTTCACAAATATTTGGCAGTGTACACCATGGCACTGGGCAAAACAATATCAGATTTAGCGAGAGATAGATACCCCGGCCAGGTGAGTCTGAGGAAAGAAATGCAAGGATCTGGATCCATTTTATGTCATGATTTGTAAATGCCCCTCTAAAAACTACTTCTGATCCCTTGTAGGGAAATGGAGAACTAAAACTAACAATTACATATGACATCTGTCCACATTATCATCCAGGACAAATATCAAGAATGCAATTATATTCTAACAATATTACAATATATTTTTTTTTTCAATAGAGTAAGTAAACACATGTTAAAAAATCATTGCTTTAATGGAAATACGGTGTACTTTAGTGATTGTGCTTGCAGAAAAGAAAACAATTTCAAACAGGAAAAACACAATGCAAGGAAAACTGGTCCTAATGCAGACAAGGCTTTCACAAATTATACAAAACCCAGCAGAATTAGAAATAATGATTCTCTGAAAATCTTGCAACCAATAACTAGATCAACAAGAAAGAAAATGTCGGAGGTGCTCATTAAGGAGGCAAAGATATCCTGAATCAGTATTCAAATCGCACAAAATTTAGTAAAAAATTAACTGGCATAAAACTTAGTAAAAAAAAGAGAATTTTCAAAAACCTTTCACAGTACACATTCTTGTGACCCAGTAGTGCTCCTCTTGTGTTCTCCATTTAATCTGTAAATACTAGATATGGAGATTGTGATTCTTCAAAGACCCAACTTTGGCTGCATAAACACTAATAAGAGCCAGATAATGAAAGGTATCTGAAATTTCTTTTGAACTTTGCACTCATAGATCCCAGTAAGGTTCCCATATTGATTTTCACCATCAAAATAGATGCTACCACCCATGGCATTTGCAAATTTATCTCGTTAATGAAGTGTGGGCAATACTTCAAAAAAATTCAATGAAATTAGAATATTTCCTACCAAATCAGCACCTCTGGAGATACAGAATTATGAACTGCCAAACCCTCCCACAATCCTCTGCTGGAAGTCCACCGTAAAGTGGACGTTGTCCAAGCCACGCAGTGTCCTTAGATAATCAAAGCTATTCTTGGTTTCCTGATCTGTGATGCCCAGCCGGTTGTAGAGGCTCTTGAGGCCTCCACTTCTGGCCTTCTCTACTGTGGCTGTGTAGTTGGCCTGGGCCACTGTATGAATCCGCTTTGCTTCTGCGTCCGCATTCCGTTTCAGCTCTGCAGCCTTGTTGTTGATGTTTCTCACCTGCAGAACAATTGGAAATTGTGGATAGGAAAATGACAACAAAGTGTCAATCTGTCCTTTGACAAATTTTCAGATGAATTTCTTCTAATTTGTGGGCAGGTCTGTGCACTGGATATTCAAATTTACCCTGTGAACTCCATTGCCATCCCATTCTACAGTGTGGACATATCTTGTGCTTTTCTTTCGAAAGGACTTCACATGAATCAGTGCTGGGTTAAACAAGCACAAGTTCTGGGTTCTGATAATCATTTATTCTTCATATCTGGTCTGGAAATCACCTATATATTATGACCGCCCATCCAACTGACCTGGTGTTAGAGAAGGCTGTTCATATTAATTTTTTAACCTCTATATTGTGACCATCTGTTTCAAAACAACCCCTTCTGAGATCCCACATATTACAAAACATGAGGAAAAACGGAGTAGAAGGTGACCATCATTTGATTAACCTGAATCTCATGAGTGTCAATCAAGAGTTCTTTGGCCAGCAGTGAATCCCAGGGCAGCTCTAAACTTGCAACCAAGGTACATTAGTTAAGTAACCTCCTAGAAGTAACCACATGAGTAAGGTTGCCTGTATATCGCAAATGAAAATTATCAATCTGTGGAGGTAATTGCTCTTGTTAATGTTTGCAGGCCAGGCTAAATCAAGGCTACTCAGTAAACCATTGCTTGGGATTTTCCTGAGTTGCTTTCCTTGCTGTGCTGAAGGTTTGTGATACCTATTAGAAGGGCAAATCACTGATTGTATACAACCCAATTAATCCGCTAATATATAAAATCATCCTTTTTTGGAGCCCTGCCAAACAGTGTCAATGAAAAATTGGGGACAAATCAGAATTTGAGGTGATCTTTTTCGAAAGACATTTGCGAAAAATTTTGGGCGTTGACCCCCCTTTTTTTTCCCCGTTAAAAGATTGGGCAAAAGAAGTACTTTAACCTCCATGGAAGAAATTTCCCCAAATCACTGTGGTATATGTAGAATAACACAAAATGTTAATAAGGCCAAAAGATGAAAAAACAATAGGTGTCAAAGACCTTAACCAGCTGCTAGTACCTGGCATGTTTCCACTTAGAAACACAATGTTTA
>JAWQUT010000003.1:1464469-1506111 GCA_033807755.1 Ellobium chinense | reverse complement strand
CTGTTGCTGTACTTTCATGTTTGGAGGATAACTCTCGTTCGGTGACGCAATAATTCACCAAACATGTCTTATGATATTTGGCTTTAGGTTATATTTCTTCCTGCATGAACCGTGATAATTGGCTAAGTTTGTACGCAAAATGTCATGGATATCTTGCTCTGTTTGTTTCAAATCAATATTTAAGGATACTGGAGCCGCTCCTATGTTATAAAAGTCCTTCAGATCTTTAGCTAACGAAAAATAACCACGACCCGTGGTATTCGAAGCTTTGTTGTCACTGGGACACATCAATTTTTCGTTAGTTTTTTGTTGACATATGCAACAGAGGGACCAGTTACACTGTTAGTGTCAAATTTCTATTTCTTAATATCCTCTGCCACATCAAGGATCTGGCACTTCCTTTTTCCTTTTACCATTGTCAAACTCAAATTTGGAGCACCTGTCTGTGAAAAAAAAGTGATAAAAGGAAACAATGCATAAAGGCTTGCCATAATGGCTTTGTATGATTGTTTTTTAATAATTAGAGACAGAGAATAGTTTGATAACATGGTAGCGGTATTCCGTGTTGAAAATAAAATGTCATAATTCCTCTTAGATAATTTAAAAGTAAAAAAATAGATCTGACTGTCCCATCCACCTTGATGTGGCAATCACACTTAGGCCTATGTACTCTTCGGCCTATTTGGAACTTTCAGCAGTTAAGGAAGACGTCTAAAATGTCCCAACACCGTAAATATTTTGTAATCGATGCAACGTTAAAGTTTGCAGCCGTAGCATCGAATCCAGACCTAGGAAAAAAAAACAACATCCTCGCACACATTTAATTTGTATAGACTAATTTAGTAATGTTGAATTACAATGCATGATGTATTTTCCAAATTCATACATTTTTTAAGCACTTGGATATGCCTCAAAATCACTGATCGTGTGCAGAAGAGTCACTCCTCTTAGACACACTAGGCCTAGTCGAGAGGCTAGAGTTCTGACACAATAGTCTAGACTAGATGCACACGAAGATCACTGCAAAATCGTTTACCTTTCTACCTCAATACCTACCCACACAAGAAATACAGAATCTGATCATAGCATAATATGGTTCTCTCGAAAATTTGTCATATTATAGCGCCCAGATCTACATAGACTAGATAGATTTAAGCTTGCACACTACGACTGACCTAATTTAGAGCTAGACTAGATCGATGGCTATCTCGAACGACAGCACCGATGATACAGTTCATTTAGTCGCAGACAAGTCATGGAATAGGTGCTGTCGTTAGAGAAAGCCATCGATCTAGTCTAGACTAGACTAGGCCTAGTCTAGTTTAATCGACTAAGCACAAGACGTTTTCTTGCGAAACACTGAAACTGTGAACTTTGGAATTATTGTACGATTAGATCTTGGTTTATTAAAGTACACTTAGCTGGAGAAATCAGATTAGATCAGCGTCATTCTATCGCAGTCTACCACTGTATCAACTTGCGTCTTGCGGACCACATCATCACGCACGGGCGGTCTCGGTAGGCCAGAGCGGTGTTCGTACAAAGAAAAACCCGTTATGCGTAAGCACAATATATTAAAACATTTGCGTAAAAAGATAAACAGAAGTCACGGGAGGTTGTGCTTCTTTTACTGAAGAACATGGTTATGTTTAACAATGCACAGGATGAAATAAATGTCCAGTATTTTACCACATGTTTTACGATTTAAGCAAAAAACATGTTCCCGTCAATGCGCTGCTCATCACCCGAAAAACGATTTTTAGAAAAACAAACAAAATGTTTGTTTTCTTACATTTTCTTAACAGGAGAACAGTTGGAATATTTAGAACAATGTATAAAAAGTTTATTGGGTAACCTTCATGATGACTGTAATTATATTTAGTAATTATTGAGAGACGTTTTATTTCAATCCCTCAAACTTGACGACATGCGCTTTTTTTCGCACTTTCAAACTCAAATTTCATGTAGACCCAAACAGCTGTCATCTTGGGGGTAGATCGGAATCAAATCTTTATTGTATTAGAAACATGCGACAGGTGGTTTTATGTTGGTAACATTAATGGTAACTATTTGCACGGACTTTGGGTCTTAACGAACGGACTACTCCACCCCCCTCCAAAAAAAAGTTAGTACGCGTACAAGTAGCGTGGCATTGTTTTTTTCGGGCCTTCTTTTGACTTCTGGGCGCTGTTCCATTTTTACTTCAGGGTTGTTTTTGTTTTTCAGTCATTCAGTTATTGTTTCATTTTATTAGAAAGAGCAGTCTAGGATAGGTCCGATCAGTTCTTCAGTAACTGAATCTCATCTGGCACCCTAAATGTTCACATTCATATAAACACATACACAAACGTACACACACTCACAGACACATAGTATCTCACAAATCAGAGCCCTTTGTTAACCAATTAGCATCGACGGTACCAAACCAAACTTTAACGCTTAGTCACGATCCTTCTCCTCCCAGCCCATTCCTGCTGTCACTGCTAACCCTTCCTTAACATAAACAATCTCAATTAAATCTAATTAGATTGTAGGAGGTGCGACACTGCCGCAGTAACTTCGCGCTGAGCGCGATTAATGTTGAGTCGAGCCAGATTAAAGCGACTCAAAAAGATCTGAGCAAAACTCGATCTTTTTGACTCGAGCCGAACTCGCTGACTCGAAGAATAGAGCCGTTGGTAAAGATCGACTCGACTCGATCTTTTGACTCGAGCTGCCCAGCCTTACCCGCCACCCCCTTCCCTCACCTTTGACACACACACCCAGTGTTGGCAAAAAGTGCACCAAATTTGGCCAATTTTTTAAAATTTAATATTTCATTTGTTCCTTTTTCATTCCCTACTTCCACCCCCAGCCCCACCATCAACCCCTACCCCCACCCAGCCCACCTCACTCCTACCCTTAAGAAAAATCACCACCCCACCCCATAGGCTCACATGGTATTGCCAAAAGAAGCTGCATTTTCTTTACATTTTTTTGGGCAGATGCACCAAACTTTTGTTTCTCCAGAGCTTCTTCCCCGATCAAAAACACAATCACCCTTTAAGAAATGCCAGTATGATCACTTTTAGGTTTTAAATGTGTGGTTACAAGGGGATTTTATCATTAAGGGTTGCAAATATGGTCAACAAAAAACTACCTGCTCATGTCAAAGTGTTTACTTGGAAACAATGACCAGCCAAGAGGGGGTTACTTTTCCCCTTCCCTCCCAATCATCCCCAGGTCACTCCTCTCTGATCATTCCCTATTATTTCCCTTTCAAATAGGCTACCATGGCAAATTTTTGGGTTGAACTGTAGGTTCATGGGAACTTTCAAAGTAGCATTGGGTATGTCATCAAGAGAATTGGCTATTTTGAGAGGTATCAAACTCTTAATTGGGCCACAACAATGATCTATAACAGGTATTGCAGCAACATTGGTACCATTTTGTAGGGAAATGAATGTGCTTGACAGCTGAAAATTGCATATTTTTCCAGGGAACTAACAAAGGCTATCAACACCTCATCCAATCCATCCCAGTGAGTCAGACTACTGAAAATTTTCTGTGTCCCTCTGCAAATATACCTCACCACAGAAATATCATCCTCTGTCATTGAAGAAGCAAGATAAAGACACTTTAACAGTAGAGAATGCATCACTACTGACTACTCAAAACATATGTAGGAAATAATTAAAATGTGGGGAGGGGTTAAGGTTTGTGACACCTATTACTAGAAGGGCAAATCACTGATTGTGTACAACCCAATTAATCCGCTAATATATAAAATCCGCCTTTTTGGGGCCCTCCCAGACAGTGTTAGGATGTAGAAACATGTAAAATGACCTGTGATCTAAGTAAAGCATCCAATTTTAAAGTTTCAGGTACAATTTGAGCCTTCTAGATAAAAAAAATAAAATGTGTAGACCTATGTATTCGCACGCGGTCAAAACCAGCCAAATGAAAAATTGGGGACAAATCAGAATTTGAGGTGATCTTTTTCGAAAGACATTTGTGAAAAATTTTGGGCGTTGACCCCCCTTTTTCTTCCCATTAAAACATCGGGCAAAAGAAGTACTTTAACCTCCATGGAAGAAATTTCCCCAAATCACTGTGGTATATGTAGAATAACACAAAATGTTAATAGGGCCAAAAGAAGAAAAAACAATAGGTGTCAAAGACCTGAAAAAAATATGAAAGAAACCGCTTGTAGACATTCAGACTTCAAACTAATAGCCCCTGAGATGGCGTCATCCTTCTGTCACACTGGTTGGCTGAATTATTAGTTAACTCAGAGTGAAGACAGCCAGCTCCATTTTTTCATCTTTTGTTCAGCACAGTGAGAGATTCAACTCCAGAAATTCCCAGACAATAACTCACTGCGTAGCCTCATCTTAGCCTGGCCTGCTAACAAAAAGAACTAGCAGTCATCGCTATTTAAGGGGGTATTACACGCTCAGTCGGTATGGAAGGAATTCTGAACTTCGGTGGAGCTTCAGTCCGTTGTTAACGTGTAATAAGAAAACTCGCTGAAATCGTCAGTCCGTCCTGCAGTCTGTCCTCACAGCCAGAAAATCAGGCAGCAGTGTGCGCGAAATCCCACACGCCCGCTGCCGGAGGCGTGTGGTTTTGGGGTCGGGCGCCTGGTTTTTTAGGAACTCGCATGCCCAAATGGCATCTAGATCTCAGTGGCAAGTGCACTCAGTGTGTTTGACCTTGCATTTTGTAAAGCAAAATTTCTGGTTTTGTAACTAACAGTTTGTAAAACTGGACAGTTTTCACTTAATTGATAGCGAAATTGATACAAAAGGACCGCGAAGTAGAGGATCTACGGCCTCCAGGAGCGTTCGTATAATTGTAGTCATACTTGGAGAGTCAGTCTACTAGGCCTAAGCCTATCCTTACTAGAAGAAGAACGGTTAAAGTCAACCTTTCTCTGTCTTTTAACGCAGGAGAGCAACGAGGTATAAGATGTTACGTCCCTTCGTGGAGTCATTCAATTTAAAAACAATCACCCCGTTGTACGAGGACGCCAGGCCGAGCAAAAACAAACGAGCTGTTAGATGTTGAATTATTTACAAAAATACTCCCCACTCTATCAGTTGGGAAGGCGAAAGAAGCATATACCGCATTTTTTGCTAACGAATGATTTAAATGTTTCACAAAAATGTGACACAGCAGTCAGTGTCACAATTTGTTTTGGAAACATTGTGAATTTTGTATAAACCTAAAGACTAATGTACCGGAAGCTCGATCAGGAGTAAACAAAAGTGAAAGTAGGCCTGCTGTAGGAGGTTTCTAAACTCTTAACTCAGCTCGCTGAGCCTGACATGATCTTTCTGAAGAATACAGCAGGGGCAGTGCCTGGTAAGGCACCTAAAAGGCAAGTAACAGAGAGCGAGGAGGACAAGAAAAACTGGCTAAAAACGTATGAAGAGGGACGGGACAGACAGTTCCAGGCTGGCTAAAAGAATGGCAGACCACGGCATGATGAGGTGTGCATGGTGCACAGAAGGAGACAAGCAAGAGGGAAAGAGGAATGCTTTTGTTGATAGGGCAACACTAATGAAGTTAGAAACTGTGAAACAGCACGAGTGCAGTAAGCAGCATTTAAAGAATGCTCATAAGTATACCAGAAAAGCTCCGGCTCAGAGTTGCCAGAGTGAAGCTGGCCGCTGCCTCATCAAACTAAAGGAGACAGATTACTCCAGATTAGTCATAAAGTATCGCACAGTTCATGCTCTTGCGAAAGCAAATCTCAGCTTCCGCACGTACAACACCCTCTGTCAGCTGGACAAAGCAAAAGCTCTGAACATTGGTGACACATACACCAATGAAAAAGCAGCTGCTCAGTTTTTGTGGAGCATTGCTCATTGCTTAAAGGACCAGATAGGTTAAAATATACGTCAGTCCAATTATGTAAATTGGAGTTTGGGAGAGAGGGCTGTGCTGTAGTTATGAAGGAATAAACTTTGTGCTATAAAATGAACAGCTTTTGTCACCCATTAATTCAGTACGGTGTGCATAGAGTGGTAATGATGTGCACACTTAATGTGTTATTAATGTAATTTTAAAAAAAAAATAACCAAGTTTGACACTATAGCTTCTAGGTCCGTGGGTTGCCTTGTCAATGAACCCTTTCTACCCTTTCGGGCACGTGAAACTTGGAAAGTCACATGCCCGAATGGCATTTGACTTGGAAGAAGATTTCGTGCACACTGAGGCAGCGCCTGATTTTTTGGCGTCCGGACTGCCTGTCGGAAGGAGGGAGCGGCATGTCTTTGAAGTTTTCCCCGCCCGCAATAAAACACCAGTTTACAAACTTATCAAAAATGACATCCTAGCGTAAAAATAATATCAAATTTGGAATCAGCATATCAAAATTAACAATATGACTCGGGAGTAACTCGTTTTACTGCCTTATTTAAAAGTTTTAAAAAAGTGTCTATATCTTTCATAGCGTAGGGCTTGACCTAGTGTGTTTTGTTGTTCTTGTGTTGACATTGATGACCTGTATCATTGTCTCGATACACGTCTAGCAGTTTTGTGCACGTGCTGTCTTTGTATTGTAAGCTTTTCTATTCTATTTTGGCAACGTGGTGCAAAGAGTCATAGTGGCTCGCATCACTGTTGACTGCTTAGCGAGACGAGAGACAACAAATTAATGTAAATATTCTTCGTCCATCCTCATGAAAGTGTTGAAGTCCTCGGGGAATGCTCTAATCTCCTCCAAAATATTTGTGTATGAGAGCTCACCCCTCTTTAAAAGCCATTTTTTTTTTTACCACATACCACGTTGTTTTCGTGTTCTTTTATTTTTCAAAATAACATTAATTGCTAGACTATCAAGATCCCGAAGTGTTGTCTCAGCCATCATGGCTTCATTTGGCGGGAAATTATTTGTGTGCTTGTGTGATCCGGATGGCCTTCATTTTGATCGTTGCGTCTAATACACGTTAAATTTTTACGATGGCTTGCAGGGTGACTGCAGTCATAAAGTTCTTCCGTACCAACGGTTCATGTAATACCGCCTTTACAGACACAATTGTATATGCTCTGCAACTGTTCTGCAACCATGTGTTCACCAAAAACAGAAGTCCACAGCCAGACCATCTAGACTCAATCCTATAAATGCACATTCATGCTCTTCCACTTTCATAATTTTAACAGATCAACCTTTCCATTCTTCTGAATTTCTACACCATTATAAACACTGGAAAGTAAAGCTCGAAGTCGAAATAGCAGTGTTCTGAAAAATAGCAGAACATTGACACATGTACAGGAACTTACAACAGCCTCGGTATCCTTGCGTACGACAGATGCATTCTGCTTGTACTCCTCTTCCAGAACTTGCTCTTTCAGGATCAAGGTCTTCAGAAATCTTTCCTCCACATCATTCGGAATGCTCACACGGCCAAACTGGAAATACTTCACATCTACCCACAGACCTTTTTGTTTTTCGCTGTTGCATCTACTCAGAGGGATGCAGCCAGTAGGGCATGCTGGAAAAGCAAAACGACGACCAATCAATCAGTCAGTCAGTGAATCAATCCATCAATCAATCAGTCCAGTCAGATCACTTCCTCCTTCCTCACCCACCTACCCACCCATCCACTGAGTCAACCAATCAATGAAAATGAGACACAGGAAGCTCAAGCCAAATATCCGGTCCCTTTATGCAACCCGGAGGCTCATTAAACTGGAAGAGACTGTCGCAAATATTAAAAAAACATGACTAACCCAACAGAGATGAAAGGCTAAACCTTACTGAGTACAACACAAACAGGAAGATACTGACCATACTGCCAGCTACTACAATCCTTGCGGCAGCACTGACCCCCAAGGCGATCTCTCACTGCCTTGAACAAAGCGTCTTCTACATGCCGCCGATTAGACACAAACTGTGAAGTCTCATACTTTGGGGCTTCATTCTGTAGATTTATTTTAAAACATCAGAGGACTCCGCTATTTACAACAAAAGGATGAGAATGCCAAATTGCAACGATGTTTCAAATTGAGGTCTATATAATATAATAAAGTCCATGTGTCAAAGCATGCTTCATAACTCAAGTTTCACAGGCAGCGCAGCTGTGACTTATCCTAAGGTCAAGTGAGCTGAGATTCAAATCAAAATATCTGTCTACACCAGTCAAAAGCCAATTTAATCCTTTTCAGAAAGGCAGACAATAGCTATAATCTTGTTGAAGCACTGAAAAACAAGCAAATACACCTACAAATAAATAAATAAACAAATATACAGTGCCTGAGACCAAAGCTCCATGCACCCACCTTCAATGCTGCAATAGCACTGGTGATGATAGTTGGGTGATAATTAACATCATAAAATTTGTGCAGCCACGGCAGATCATCCCTCCTCAAGAAGTACTGGAAGAAAATGTCAATCTTGATCTGTAAAATATCAAAAAAAAAAATAAATAAAATGTCTGAAAGTCACCAATTTCACTAGAATTAGCCTCAAGAAGTACTGGGAGAAAATGTCAATCTTGATCTGTAAAATATCAAAAAAAAAATAATATGTCTGAAAGTCACCAATTTCACTAGAATTAGAGTGAACTCCACTTAATCCCACTTCTTCTCATGTAAGAGAAAAGTTATGATTATCCAGTGACTCGTACAAGTAGTAGTATTATTTTGTCTGAAATATGTTCTGATTAAACAGGAATTGTGATTACGTGGTATCAAGTAATGTGAGTCAAACTCTGAAGGGGATCCACTACTCTTCCATCACAGATTATAGTAAATTATTATCCTGAGCACTGCCCTTTTTCAATTTGGTGCATTTTACATGTAAAATTCAACATCAGATTGCTAAATAGTGTGTAGAGAAGTGCCTTTGCAGGCACCAGCTCCTCAATTCCCTGCCCCCTGCGCTCACGAACAACAACAGAACATAAGAACAGAGGCTGCAGATTAAGAAAAGATTAAGATAAGAACATAATAATATACTGTGATAAAGACAACCCTAACAAAAGCAACTAACTAAGAAGCTACAATTAGCAGTTAACTAAAGCTGGTCTCGTCCGGCCCAGGTCCAGCACCGGCCCACACACCTTTCGGAAGGTCTCATCCGACCTGGGCCCTGCACTGGCCCACTCACCCTTCTCACGTAAACACCAGCTGACACCGAACGACTACACAACACGGTCCTGGGCGGCCAACAGAAGAGGCATCATCAAGGCACATAACACGGCCCTGGACGGCCAACAGAAGAGGCATCATCAAGGCACATAACACGGCCCTGGACGGCCAACAGAAGAGGCATAATCACTACGCATAGCACGGCCCTGGAAGGCCCACGGAGGAGGCATCCTCCAACCACATATTACGACACTGAACGGCCGACAATCTCGACCAAGACCTTCTCCCTAATTAAGCTCAGGATAATAACTTGCCATGACCATTTCAGCACAGAAGTGATGAAGTGAGCGTTATGGCTACGTTCACTTAAGCACAGGTCACAATACTGTATAAACAGCTTTCTAACCATCGTCTGTCTACACCTCTGCTGAATTCCCCTCCTTTTCGGCCCCCTCCAACGGTTCTTCTCCTTTCTTTTTCTTCTTCCCGGCAACTCGCGCGTGGACGGGTGTGGAGACGTTCACACCCAACCGGCGCGCAAGTCCACAAATGACATGTGCGCATCCGACCACAGCATGACTCACTAAGCAACTTCGTCACATAGTGTTTTTTCTGTTGTGGAATGTGGGCCGTGATCGTGTGAAAACTTTGCTCTCAAAATGCATTAATGCACATATTATAGAGATATATTAGAATTTGTATATCATGAATAAGTTATATGGAACTACGGTAAATGGCTCCTAAAGTAAAAGTGATGTAATTAAACCCAGAAAAATCCAATTTCTATGTAAGTATGTGCATTAATGTGTCTTATACACATATTAATTATGTGAAATCTGGTGAAATAATAACTGTATCTTGAGTTAAAATTTTCCTGAGATCACCATCCACATCAGAAAAAAAAAAAAATACTTTTGCGTGGAAAAGTATGCTGAATTTGAAACAGCAATATGCACCAAAATAATGTGCCATAATCTACAATGGAAGATTAGTGGATCATCTTAAATTCATTTACACTGATGGACATTTCTACATAATTTAGTTCTTTTTTTCTTTCTCCCTGGAAAAATAGAATAGCAAGAGGATTCCAAAGTTTATAGAAAAGTCAGACAAATGGTTAAGAGTTCCAGTTTTTTCACCTAAGCACAAATTTACTAACCTCCAGTTTATTCCATGTGTACACCGAGACCGGTGTCAATTCTACATAGTGAGCAGATGCTGTAAAGGTCTTGAACTCATAATCCGGCCCAAGCATGTACTTGCCTCCTCCGTATACCTTGTTTGTGCTCACACTTCCTGTGCTCTTCCTTTGTTCAAAACCATACTGAAGAGATAAATATTAGAGGTAGATTCAATGTTCACTGGAATAATGATGATCAGGTGGACAAATGCAACAAAGTTGAAGACAGAACCTGGAGATGAATTTACTGGAAAGTAAATTCATCTTCTAAACTTGTACATTTGATATCTAGAGGGAATTATAAAAAAGTTATAACCCTGTGTCAGTAATCATGGATGAGAAAGGATTAGAATATCTTGTAACATTCACTCGACATTATTTTCATAAACTTATGTGTGTGTTGCAATACCTGAGAATTTTGTCCTTAAAACAGCCTAACAGTGTCAACAGTCTGTATGAAAGTGAAAACTGAAAATATTTATCCCCCAGGGAAATGTTTACAATGACATAAACAGTGTTTACTGTACATTTTGTTCATAATTACACACATGCAGAAAAATAATGTGAGCCCCCTAAACTGTGGAACAATCTAAGTACCAACATCAGAGAGTGAAAACATCACTCAGTTTAAAAACAGGCTCAAAACACTGTTATTTAGTGGGGTATATGTATAGTCTATACTTATACTATGCATGGTGACATTATTCTGTACTGGTTGGATATGATGGATGTGTATGCGTTTATACATTTTGCTATCATCATCAAAGTTCATTTTCATCATGTATAGCACCTAAGAGCACTCTTCTAAGAACATTTTGGCACTAAATAAATTAATTATTATCACTATGATTTTAGTATCCCTATGGGGCTGTGTGGCACAGAAATGTTACTTATCATTTATAGTTTATTATTATCCATGTGCAATTCATCATCTGTATACGAATGACAAGAGTCAGATAGCATATAACTTTAATCATCATCATGGACAGTATCTCAGATTCTAAGCACTTATGCTAAGCCCAACAACTGTCACAACACACTAATCTGATGTGAACAAAAACAAAGAAGAACATACTCTTGATGAACAGTGACCATCAGTTAGGGACACACACAGTCAGAATTATAAGAGAAAGTCAAAATAATTTCTCACCTCACAATACTCAACATCAAAATAATTTCTCACCTCATAATACTCGACACCACTGAAGCTCATAGGGACCAAAATCACAGTCAAGAGGATTCCTATGCCCACTACTGCTACAGCTACCATACAAATACATTTTTGTCCATCTTCCATGGCCATGGTTGAGCTTCTCACTGAAAAATATAGCCAAACAAACAAACAATATATCAAAGTACAATCATTTTTCAGCTTTCAGGTTATCTGATGCTCAATGTCCCTTCAGGGTTAATACAGCTCCCTGAAATTTTTTTTCAAGACTTTTTCCCGACTTTTCAAGACTCAATTTCAAAATTCAAGACCCACAACTCATGACATGACAACCGTCATGAACAATGAAACACAAAGCTGCACAACAATATCTCACATCTCAACTGCGCCCATCATGTCATGCTCGTTTTGCAAAAAAATTTTTTCGAAATTATATCGCAGTGCCGACAATGATGAATTTCAAGACTTTTTCCAGACATTTTGCCTGGATTGTTAACACCCCCCCCCCCNAAAACCCCCCGTTTTCCAGACTTTTTTAAAGACTTAAAAGGAAATATCGTTTTCCAGACTTTTTCCAGACTTCTGTACAGACCATGTAATTTTACCTGGGAACCAAAAGCTAACCTATTTTAATTTGCTGACAGAAAACAAATTTCAAGATGGTTTTCTTATCCAAGAAATAAGAAATAAAAACACATCAAAGTTTATAGTTTATTGTGTCCCCTTTCATGCACTGCCTTGAAGATATCATTTCTGTTTGTATATAGTACATAATCAACTTTCTGATGGGTTCTGGACCAGAGAAAGGATCACATAGGGAGCTGTTCCAGTAAAAAGTAACAAGAAATACTTAAGGTGCAAAATCAGCCATTTCCCTTTAGGAACCTCATTTATTAGTAGCCATTATCATTCTCCCTCAAAATTTCTAGCAGGGATGTACTATGGTTGCAAAAACTAGGCTTGAGGCTTCTTTGCTTAAGGGCAAGTGCAGCATCCTGTAAGGGTAAAATTGGGTAAAATTGTGTAAAATGAGAAGGGCAGTTTCTTGAACGGCGACATGCCCTTTAGCGATTCCTGAAGTTATTTTCATGATACCTGTCTCAAAAAGTTTCTTTTGATGCAAAAGGAAATGGTCACCCTGTCTCAAATACATTCTGCCGGTAATCTTTATCGTCAATTATCTCAAAATCACAGTTTTCGTCACTCTATCCCTTCGATCTGACTTTTTTCTGGTCCAATTTACATAAAATTTTGCATAACAACTCTCCATGCTTCTGTTTTGAGATTATTACAGAGTTTCTTCCATATCTTGTGTTTTTTATCTTTTATGAATTCTTAAATTAAAAATTCTCAAAATTTTCAATGTCTTTTATGCCATTTTTTTTTAAATTAAAAAAAAAATCTATCCAAGAAATCAAAGAAAGCTTGTGACATTTTATTTTAAATAAAGTGATCTTTCAAATTTTCCCTTCTTTACCTTTTAAAATAAACCTTGATCCCAAGTTTCAAAGTATACTTATAAAGTATAATCTCACGATGAAAGTCTATAAACTTGAATGGTTCCACTAAGCATAAAGCATTTTCCTCAAGAAATCGACCCTGGCACAACAGATGGCAATAGCATGTAATCATAAAACATGCAGCTTGGCCCCACTCGCATGTGGCAATCTGGCCAATATCGCACTTAGCTTGATGGGATTGGTGGAGAGAACCACGGCACTGGATTTGCTTATGACTTGTGACACAATGGGGGTGATGACATCTCTGTAATAAGTGCAGGCCAGGTGCATTTGCAACCGGTCGACCTTATCCTTTTAATAATTATGTTTGTAAAACGAAGCCTGACACCGGCGTATTCTGGCTTGCATGTGACGGTTACAATAACGTTCTTCAATCCTCAAATATGATTGATTAAAAGCTTAAAACATTTTGAGGTCACGTAGCTGTGTTCAAATTCCACAGCCATCCTATTCATCCCCCCCCCTCCGCCAGCAACTGGGTGGTGTGAAGATGAGGCCTGATCCTAGTATCCTATGTCTGTCCCTTCACCCTTTTCCCCACCAACTTCCTCTTTACGGGTTGGCACCAAATTATTACGCCCCATCACTAGTCTAGCTCCTTTTCATCTCAATTTCAAGCAAAAACACAGTTGAAAAATGATGGCTGGTTACCAATGCGATCGCAGGTTGCGCCTATCTCGATTACATAATCATGACGTTACGATGTTTATGCAGGGAACAACGGAGGATCAGTGGTACCGTTACATGGACACTATGATCTTCATGACCATTTAGTTTTGCCTAGGTACATGTGGTCCGAGGAAGGAGCTTGCACCCGACATCAGCTTTCCTTGATTTTGTTTGTTCTCCCTGAAAATCCAATTCAGGCCACCAAGCAAGCATGTCTCTCTCTCTTTCTCTCTCTCACTCTCTCTTTCTCTCTCTCACCCACACACAAAAAATAACAAGTAATTTTGTAATTGTTACCCAAAAAAATTTGGTAACGAGTACTTTTTCGTTACCCTAGATGAAGCTTGTAACGAGTAAGTAAATGTTACTTGAAAACTGTAATGAGTACTCGTAGCGGCATTACTTTTTATTCATTACAACAACCCTGCATTATACTCTAAGACAAATGGCTGTTCATGAAACTTATGTATCCTCCTACAGCATGAATATATGCAAATCAAATATTTATGTTAGTAATCACCATGTTCCAAATACCACAAAACTGATTCTCTATGAAGTTGACTGACAGTGTTGGTTTTCATGTTTTGCATCCTGGCTCAGTTACAAGATAGACTAGACTAGATATAGCATAAAAGTTTTAATCATTAATCCCAGCCAGTGTAAGCCTTACTCAATATTATTTGGACCCTGCTAGATCTGGTGGCTGCAATGGTGGTTTGTAGAGGCTATTAATAATTCAAAGGTGTGAGAATGACATACCACAAGAATAAAAGATTCAGGGAAGAACTAGACTCTAAATTAGAGGTAGATCTGTATCGGATGTAACTGGGTACCTCTAGGCTATAAATAGAACATTAGTATTACTGTATAGCCAAGACTAGTCTGACCTGAGTCTTGCATAAAAGTTCCAGCATTTTCAATATTAGACTAGACTATATGCCCTTAGTCTTGAATTGCACTGACCTGTACAAGAAACTGAACTTTAGATATGATCACAACAGGTTTACATCTGGCATCAGGCACATCTGTTTTCAGAGAGAAGGCAGCGTTGATCAAGAAATAGAAAGTAGAAGGGCGCTCCAGTCCAGTATCATGAATGTTGGATTTTGCAATCACTTTTACCCTGCTATAGGCCTATCGAGGCCTATTTCGTTTTCTTACAAGCTAGCTCCAGTGTAGAATGGCCCAGAACTAGCCAAGCTTAAAACTCTCTAACGTGCAAACTCTAAGTGAAAATCAGATATTAAAATACTCACAAACGGATCCTCAGCTGGGACCGGGAAGCTAGCTGACTAGACTAGGTCTAGTATTATAGTAAGACACGGAAGTTACCAGACTTTTATTCGAACTGAAGCCAGCGCTCAAGAGGGAAGTCAAAATATAGCCAAACGATGTCTGGAGTCCAAATTTGACACACGACAAAAATTTTAATAGATGTATAACTGCGAATTGTCAGTGTACTGGATTTGCGTGAACACGGTATTATCATAATAATTCTTGACTTCACATTGTAAAGAAAAGAAGAAATGAAAGTCCAGAATTTTTCACAGATTCCTTGGCACTAGTCTATCTCTTCTTCTCACTTGGTCCCGAATTATTAATTATTAGGGAGCTGATGTTGACTGCGTGCTAATACATACTCCAACACACTGTTTTTATATTCATGAAGTTCAAATTGTGCCTGAAATTAATTATTTTAATGGATGCCTTTTCAAGATGGCAGTTTGTTTTTTGTCCCCTAACTTCTTGACATTGGCAGGCAGGGCCCATGAACGGGGGAGAGGGATCGTTATACATATATAAGGGGATGAATAAGGTCAGTGTTGGTCTAGTTATAGGTGCCAAATGGCTAAAAATATCGGATTCTGAAGGGGAAAAAATTGTAAAATAGTGTTCGAAGTAATGTAATTGTAATCAAGAGACCTGGAAAGAAGCCAGAAGACTTTTTAGTCATCTTATTGTGAGCAGTCGAGAAGTCTGTCAGGGTCACGGATGAACACTAGGCTCACCGTGAAGTTAGGGACCGAATTCAGGATTGCTGTGAAGTTAGCGTCTCTATGCTGTAGTCTAGTGGTAGCACGTTCAGACTTGCAAGATGAGAGACCCTGGTTCGATTCCCAGTAGGGACAGGAATTTTTCTAGTGTTGGGTTTTTTTTGGCCTTTCTTCTCAAACATGATAATTTCACAGTAAATTGGTAAAATCCCTGGTGACACACTTATCTAAAATAGTATGTAACATCTGAAAACTAAAATTATCAGACGGAGCTCACATCCCTCCCCTTTCACAAAAAATAATGAAGACTACAGTATTATGTTTTTGGACCCAGTTACATTATGATCTAAGTCAGAGTCAAAGATAATAATTTTCCAAGAGCGTTTCATCCTGGTAAATGCTTCAGGTTTGCTCTGTTGGCAAATGTGTGGAGGTCCAAGAAAGCCTGTCAGAATGGTCACATTTCAAAATTGTGAACATTATTTTATCAGTATGTCTCATTTAACTGTATGCTTGTTATTAGCTTTTTTTTTTAAACAGAAGCTCAGATAAACATGTTTTAAGCTCAGAAAAACGACAGATCTAAAAATTTGAGAAAAATGGCTAATAAACAAAGATGAATTTCAATTCAAACAGAAAATAATTTTTGTTTAGATGCAGACTTACAAAGTTAAACTTGTACAGGGGGTAAAGAGAATATTAATTAGTGTATTGACAGTAAAAAAAGCCAATTTCGATCATGGACACTACAATCTCATTGTTCTTGTATCTAGTGCTGAACTTGGACACTACAATCACATTGTTCTTGTATCTAGTGCTGAACTGTTGTTTGGGACTTCTGATGGGGTTTTGTTGGACCGCCACACAAATTTCTCTGCAGGTGCAAGGGGTGCCACAGGTCGGCATGTCTGCAGGACATGAAGGGATATCGGTTGCTCCTGGGGGCAGATGCATTTTGGCCTGTCGGCTTTGCCCTGAGGTGTTGTATTATATTGCTGGTGTCCCTAACGCCAACACCTGAACAGACAGAGAAAGGGGACAGAAAAGAGAAAGAGAGAGAGAGAAGTGAGGGAGAGAGAGAGAAAGAGAGAGAGAGAGAAAAAGAAGGAGAGAGAATTAAGAACCAGTGACAAATTTTGGAAGAGGGGGAACTTTGTGCAGCATATTTTGGTACAAATATACTTTGAAAGTAAATTTGGAAATGATTTCATTGTAATGCCTCACTGCAAAGTCCATAGTGCTGTATATATTGCTGATGCCATTGTCAAGAAAACTGAAGAGAATAAAGGTTGAAATTCCATAACCTGAATTTTTTTTATAACTCCCTTATTGAAACAGATTTTGATAATTTTTGTTGATCCATCACGGGCAGCATTTCAAATTTTATTCTATAAATATCAGTGGTTTTTTTTGTTACCCCAAAATATAACATAACAGTCATACTGAAATTGCGGTGTGGCAGCACAGTTGTAAAGATAATATCTATTTATCTTTCATTTATCTTTTATAAGAATACACATGATGCCCTTGTAACACGCCTCCATTAGAGGAAAGTTCCTGGCCATGTCCATTGATTGTACCATGTTATTGGCTCCCTGTGTAAGTTGTCAGCTAAGAGTGCTTTGATAATGGCCAGGCTATAGTTTCTTGTGTGTTCATCTTGGTTGAGCAGGTTTTGATGGGATAAATCTATACTCGCATCATCCATAGATAATAGTTAAGAGTGACTAGATCTGGTGTCTATGCCACAAGAGTTAATAATAATCCTGAGCGAACTTACAGGCTATGTTGGTAACAGTGCGTTAATACAAGATTTAAGAAAAGAGAAAGATTACAGTCTTTACTGTAGTAAACATGTAGCAAAATTGAACATTAGCAGATAAATGGTACCTCTGAGATGGTAGCCAACATTTGCACTCAGAAAGAAGACAGAAGACTTATCAACATCCAGAAAACAGTAGGATTAATGCTGAAAAATACACCTGCATTTCAAATATCGCGTGCCTTTATTTACATTAAATGTTTCCACTTTTATTGGTCAGTATATTTGACCAAAAAAATTTATTTACATAAAATCTAAAAAAGGAGATTATTTAGTGTACAATATTACTGAATACACTACATCCATACACTTGGTCACAGTGTTAACTAACATATCTCTTTCACAAAATTCGGTGATACATTAGTTTTCATTGTAGCCCTAATATCTCACTCACTCCAAAAATACTAAAGCTGCAACTTAAATCTGGCATACAGTGATGCAGTGAATGACATACCATACTGTGTAACAGTGAATGAATGGCTTGCAAACAGCTTCTACCAGTCATGCCAAGCGCATCTGGACTCAAAAATAAAACACAAGTAAAAGGCTGATGGAAAAACACTCATGAATACTTGACATGAACATGATCGCACTGCTCCATCAGATGAAAGAAAACACACAGGAAAAAAAAACCAACAGAATTGGGCAGGATGATAATATGGTGAGACTATCTGGAAGGAATCTGACCCTCTCAGTAATGACCATGAATTACAAAGCTGCAAATTTCAACTCAGCATGATCAGCATTTATCATTGAATTGTAGTTAACAGGCATAGAACCAGGCCACTAAAAAGAATAATTTATGAGCTCTTGATTACAGCACTGTGGTTAAATTAAAAGAAATTTTGATGACCTTGTATAATCAAGAAAACTGAGTTAGACCAGAGCCAATTCCAAGGCTGAGTAAAGCAGCACCATCCAGGCCAACAGCAACAACAGCTTCCATCTCAAATCTATTGTATAGGTGGGAGACTGGAAACACATGTGTCCCATTTCTGAAAAACCACCACTGCTACAAACTTCAAATTTAGTGTAAGGGGAAAAAAGATACATTGGTCATCATGACAGCCTTTGATATTGACAATTTGGAATCGCTACATATAAAAAACCACATTTTTTTTTTAAATTTCCACTCCGTCAACAGCTATTGGTAATCCAGGTCTGGAAACCAAACAAAATGATGACATCATCAAAATCTGCTTACACTAAAGTATTCATTACAATTGTTGCGATCCTGGAGTAATTGGGGGACGGGGAGGATGGGGTGGAAAGACACATATGCAATTAAAACACTGTTTAGTGTAAGTTTGGTTATACCCTCCTACTTCTCCACAGTGGAAGGACACCTTGGCTAGTAACTGGATACTCTGATACCTTTAACCAGATTGTCAGGTTCTGATAATACTCTTTTCTTTTTGAAATAAACAGGCTCTTAAATTTTATATCCAAGCTCATGCAATTACACATTATTACCAAAGCAGACCAGGCTGCTCCAAAACTTTTTCAACTCCATGCCGGAAGAAACATGTGATGTCGCTGCTACGTTACAGGTGCTGATCATCTCCATTTGTCATTAAATTTCCTTGTGTAAAGTCAGGTACATGTGTTGCAGATGAGAATATTGAGGAAAATGCAACAAAAACATATTTTGACAAATGGTATGGCTGACAGCTTCATCATGAATTTATCTGACAAATGATTTTTATCCCCATTCCCATGCCAAATGAAGAGATCTGAAGAGCTTCATAGGTTTGCTCTTACTCAAACCAGAATAGAGTGAATCTGCTGTGCTGAAAGCAACTGTACATAAACTACTACTGATCCTCAAAACACAATGGACAAATTTTGCTTTCCACCATAAAAATATCCATCGGCATAATGCCCACTTTTAAACCACATCCAAAAAATATCCTGTCACAAACGAATTAAGATGATTAACTTGCAGTCATTTTCCGACACATTTCTTATTTACACTTCAAATCGGATGTTACAAATATCGCAGGATGTACAACACCCCATCTCACTCTCCCCTCATTTCATTCACATCTTTCTTATGACATCTAGACACATAATTTTAAAAGCCAAATCAATAATACATAGTGGATGAAGTGTCAGACCTCGTTATTAAGGAAAAATCTAATAAGAGTAGAATAAAACATTGGTTTTTCAAATGCAGTAGACCCATCATTTCCTCATTTTGAGAAATAAGGGTACGGGTAGTAAAGGCCAAAGGCAAAATTTCTGGACACCATCAGTAACATTTGGACAAGTCTCATTCTTGGCTGTTTATCAAAATGTCCCTATTTTTATGGACCTAATTTTTGGCTTTTCACTGTGCCATCCCTGTGAGATATGTCACCCAAAAATGCATCCAACAAATATATATGTTCATTTGAATCCAGTTACTGGGCTTCATTAGACACAAGCATCCAGCGAACACTTCAAAAGACAACTTCAGCGCAAAGCAGACAGCCTGCAACTTTCAACAACCAATCACATCTCACACAGAGATATAAAAGGATTTAGAAACATTCACACCACTTTTAAGGATGCCACTCTTTTTTGCATGAAATTCTCTAAACTTACACTGTTTCCATTAGTCGTGTCTAGTTGACATTACGTTCCTTACAAGTCACTTACATGACACAAAGATAATTCTTAAGAAATAAATATGCAGGAACATAGCTTGGTCCTAATGATAAACATAGAAGGAGATAGTCTGGAGCAAAGAGAAAGCAATTTAAAGAAAAAAAATACGTCCTTTTCAGATTGAAATTATTTTGAGATGAATTTCAGACCCAAGTTTAAGTGGCAATCTTTAAAAGATGATTAAATATGATTACAGAGAATTGTTTGAAGAGTGGCAACCCTGAAAAATCCTCACCAGCGGAACTTCTTTGCTGTCATTCAAATAACAAATGCTACCAACCAAAAAGAAAATATAACAATATTCATACCGATATTAAATGTCAGTTCCTCAGAAGGAAACATATAAATCACAGAGAATATATCAGTTCCCTCTTACACATTCAATGTAAGTCCTTTCAAGGAGCATGTCCTTACAGTGACCCGGACTTTAAAGCTGTTATCATATCATGTTTCCTTCAGATTCTAAATCCAGTTTTCATTTGGAACTGTGTCAACTCTGAAAACTTCCATCAGTTTCTGCCCAGTCACACACTGAGGCAGGCTCGAAAATGACTACTGCTTGGGTTAAATTGTTTTCAAGTCATGTGGAATTTATCCTGATACAACTTCTTAATGAAGATATGAAGCTACCTGACAATTTTCTGGCAAAGCATAATGGTAGCCAAATTCACGCATTTCTGTTGCTTCGTCAAAGAGACTTAAATTTAAGCATAAAGCAGTAAACTTTCTAGATATGAGGAACTCAAGATCTCATGCCTACATCTCACAGCCAGCCAAAATGAGACTAGACTAGAAACCAAGATAATCAGGCTCTAAAGGTGACTGGGACCATGCAATACTGAATTTTTGTCAGATGCAGAAATTGAACATAAGGTCATTTCTGTGCTAGACATACTGGTTGTATGAGCAGATAGGTTGCAACTGTAAATAAACATGTGTGTTTGTGAGATAGATTAGAGGACTCTTATAATGAACAATTATTTTTCAATGACAGTTTCCTCATATTGTTTTTCCAGCGCATAGGGTGGCCCCCATCTCTTCAAACAACTATAGCTCAAGTCAGAACAATGCTAGGTCAAAAAAACTGTTTTCACATAATGAAAAGATTCATTGAGCTTTCATATCCTATCAGTAACTCAATATAGTAAAAAAGCAACGTAAGCTTCAGTTTTATTGGCTGCAAGACATATTTCGAAAACATTTTCTATGGAAGTTTCCAAAAGATCTCAATGTTATTGCAGTAGTACATTTGCTGCAATTGAGATAATAAATTCTCCAGACAGTATCACCCAGTTTCACCACTTGAAGATTTCTTCCACTGTAGCAATTTTCCAAGAGGAAACTATACATTTCATGATATATTTTTAATTCCAAAACAAATTACAGTAATTCCCAAACTCTTAAGTGGGTGCACAAACACTAGGAAACATCATAAAAGGTGGCATCTCCGATGTCCTGGGTGAGTGATGTTTTATCCTCATGGTAGCTGATAAATCACAGCCAATCATAGAAACATAGTCTCTTACATCAGGGATGCCTAACTGTTGGTCTATCACCCAAAATATGGCCCTGAAGAGGGGTTAAACATGGATTAAGAAGTTGCCCTTGGATAAAATGCTTCATTTTGATCCGTGCTGTGTACCATGATGAAGCATGCACCCACATTTTAGATATGCCCTCACAAGGTTATTAAAATACAAAACTGGCCCTCCTCAAAGGATTAGGCACCCCTGTCTTATGCTATATGCCTCCACAGCTTCTGAAAGAAAATTATGACTTTAAGTGTGCTTGAGCTGTCATCATATGAAATGTTTTCAATTTTGTCCTCCTTAGGCAGTGTGATCATTGGGACTCAGGCTCACCATGCATGCATGCACACAGTTGAATGAATGACTGAAAAAAAATTTCCCAAACCAATCACAGTGGAACCAAAAAAACAGAGGGAACCCCAGCAACACTTCTAATAAAATGTTTCTCTCTCTCCTCATCTAACTGGTCTCGCTGCATCATAAACTCTCATCACTTTCAATGGCTTGAAGATCTGGAGCATCCAGCAGGTTGACGCCTCCATGTGACGCCTCATCCTGACTTGTGTCTTCCGCATCGAGGTCACCTGCCTCAAGTGCACTGGCTCCCTCTCCTTCTAATGCTGAAAGAGTACATGATACAAGATTAAAAGTCTGACTGCATACTGATACTGCAATGCTGAAAAATACGATTTCGAAATAATTCAAGCTAGCAGAGGCTGTGTTTGTGCTCCTATATACAGCACAAGTCATTCTAAACTTGCAAAGGGAGAGGGTGAATGGTTGTGTGAAGCAGAAAAGGGTAAGATTGGTAAGAATGTCTGAATGAAGGAAAGCTGGCGCATACTATACATACTGAAATGTCTTTGGTGTTTTCAACAGTAAAGGGAAGAAAGAGCTCCACAAACATCAAAATAAACTAACTCATGACCTGATCTGATCTATCCACAAACAAATCAAAACTATGACATATCATTTTTTTTCTGTAACCAACTCCTCCTCAGAAACACAGTGCTATTTCCCTACTATGAACTTATGGAATGATTTTCGTAATAAAATTACACTAGAACCAAACGACCTGAACCTGATGTACTTAAATTCCTCATCTGCTTCCTACAAACATCCTTTCCCTTTCTCTAATTTTCTTAATTAAATTTACCTGATGAACTAAAAAACCTCATGAATTCCTAGCTAAGTCCCTTGAAATTCAGGACCATGAAGGTTTACTGCAGTTAATGGCTTGTACTTTTATTAAAGCATTTCATGAACACACCACATGTGCAGTATTATCATACATCGTTGATAGAACTATGACTGTTACTACAAAGTGCTCATGATTCAGAATGACATAACAAAAGTGATATGCAGAACAGACCTGAGTCTTGCTCTAGCCTGGCCAGTGGGTCATCATCCTCAGTGACATAACGCTTGTCCACAGCCTCTTTGATTTGATTATTTAACCCTTTGGGGTCCAGATCCATAGCCCAGGAGAAATTCATCATGGCCAGGTGAGTATTTCCCAGCTTTTTGTGAACCTGTAATCAGAAACATGGGGCTTGTAGGGTGCTGTATGAACAGACATATTCTAAATCCTATGGTCAGTTTAGGTGGAAAGAAGGGACATTGGTTTGCCATAGGCAGCTATCAACAAGTAGTTGACCATTTCAAAAAGTAGTCTACACTTGATGAAACAATAGTCCTGTCCTTGATATTATTACTTTCTACACTTGGAATCTTTTTCTTTATTTGAATGCATCATGGATACTTCAGATAAGAAACTGAATTCTTGATCTCTTCAGATAAAAAATTGTGAATTCTTCCATGAAAAACGTAAAAAAAAAAAAAAATCAAGAAAAATTAAGAGAGAGTTGCCAGCAGTCAATGGCAAAATTTTTGGACGCTAAGATTAGCACTCCTAGTGCGATGCATATTGCGGCCAGTCTCTCATAGTCTGCAAGACCATTATTGCGGATAATGACCGTTGCACTTGTCTGCCAGCTAACCAGCTGCCACTGGGGTGCAAATTTCTACCACAGCACCTAACGTTGTTCAAGGAGATGAGATGGGTATATATTCTACTGCCACATTCAAACATAGCAAGCAGACAGAATATTATATTCTATCACTGTGTCTTGAGGGTTCAAAAAGGGTTTCTCTGTTCACTATATATGTTGTCTTCTCATTTAGTTTCTAGTCTAGATCTGAACTTGCTGCTTGTTAAAATGCCTTTTTTGAGACCTGGTTTTCGGATTTCCCAAAAATTCTGCCATCCCTGGTAAAACTTATCATTGTAAGTGTGGTTAACTGAAAATTGTCGGTAACGTTATAAAGAGCTGGCAATCATAATGACAAGAGCAAGCTCAAGGCAGCTAGTAGTGACTTTTCAAACAATCATGACAGAATCCTAAGTTTCCTGAATGACTAGTACTTAGCTACTTCTGCCTGGAAGCATTGTAATGAGGACTGAACATATGTGAGTATGATTACGGAAATTTCCAGCAATAAATGCCAAACCTAAAAATGCAAACCATTTCAACCGGTGAAATATACATTCCTGACTTAAAATTTCAGAGATAAGATTTAAATACAAAAAGTTGAAAATTTGTAGTGTCCCTTGTGGGAAATTAAGACCTTACACTACAAAGAAAAAAAATATTCTGGTTCCATTCCCAGGGATGGATCTCAGTCACAACCCCTTTAGAGAAAATCACAGTTTAGTGTAAGATGGCTTCCAGAAGCAAAACCCATGAATCGGCATACATCTGGCTACTATATTAATTGACAAGTGTTGACATCATTTCAGATCTATAGTAATTATTAGATTTGAAGTTACTAATGGTCATTCAGAATTCTTTTTGCAATCAAGAGTTTTCATAAATGTTATGGTCTCCTCCTCCCCCCCTCCCCAAAATCCATTGCAAGAAAAATTAAATTCTGAAGTTCTGTAGGTTAAAAAGGCATCCCGGGACGCCCTGAGTCAAGTTCTGAGGATTTCCTCTTTTCTACTAAAGAGTCTCCTTCCCGACCCACTTACTTTGCCCATGAGAAAGTAGACAAGAGATTCCCGTGGAATTATTTGCTTGAGGGTCTCCAGCTCTTCCAAAGCCTCCTGTGGCGAAAAAGAAGAATGCAAAACATGCACATTGATCACTTTCATAACTTTCCCTCTCACTCTTTTCACAGTGTCATGAACATAACATGAAGACACCCTAAAAACACAATATCCAGCATTTTAGCATTACATCAGGGCATCAAGAGAACATCAACATGCTAATGGCATATCACAACCCATAAACCTGGGATCTGTCCTGCAGCAATGATATATCCTAAAAACTAAGATGACCACAGCCAATACTGGCTTCATCCGTAACCTCTCTATTTAATGCCACTCCTTTTCAATGGAAAGTGGACTTTCCATCATAACTGTCTAAGAATAAAAGCTGAAAATTGCCATGGATTCCTAATTCTTTATTAACTACTTGACCGCTTAGTTAACAATGTTAGAGGCATCCAAAATGGGGGGTAAATCTGACTCCATATCCGGCTATGACATAAAGGTTCTTACTTCAGTTATATCTTGGAGACTACTCAGAGTTTTCCAGCTTTTTAAACTAGAAAGAAATTACCATACTGATAGAGGATGGACTTGGTTGCATTGCAATGCCCTTCATGCAATGCAATCAAGAGATTAACAGAACTGTGATATACTCATTGCACTGGAACTTTTAAACAACATTTTTTGTCTTCATATAACAGAAAGTTTTTACAGATATCATCAGAGTTTTACTCAGCTTACCATTAGAAAGTAAAAGCCATTTGTTGTCACCATTTCGTATCTCTTCATTAGATCAGCATACTCACCAGGCCAAATCACAGCATATCACATCACTAGCACAAAATAAAAACCAACATTTCTTTGAATGCAACGTATCTGACTTACTTTATGCCGATCATTTGCAAATAAGATGGACGCTCTGTGGAACATGCACAAGGGATTCTTTGGGTCAGCTTTGATGGCTGTATTCAACGTGCTCAAGGCTAAATCAGACTTCTGTTGTGCGTGTTGAGCCTAGGGAAATGATAAATTACATGAACACGGTGGTGTGAATAAATCAGACTAGAAAGCTGTGGCAGACATGAAAACATGGCAGTCTTGAGATTAGCAAACAAGTCCTTCAGGCACCCATTAAAAAAAAAAAAAAAATACAGCTTAAACATCTCATCACACATTTATAGAAAATTAATGAAAAAGAGAACTTCCAAAAGACTACATCTTTTATACAATTTTATGGGATAAATCTTTCACGAAACCAGTCTCTAAACTTGATGCAAATCTTTTAACATACACGTATGAATTCAACACTACAGTGCATTTCAACTGAATATGAAAAGACATGTTCAATGTAGGACTTGTCTTTAATGCATAATGTCCAACCAACAACCCTCTACTTCTGATACTTATGAACTTACCACTCCTACATGACACATAAGAACTGAGCTCTGAGGGTTTATGGACAATGCTTTGCGGTAGTGAACTTCTGCCAAGCTGAACTTTTCCTGTTTGTAGTAAATAATGCCCACTCCATACCTGAAATGAAAAGTTAGCCTTGTTATGCAGAATGCAGTTGAACTTCTGAGGATGCGAGACACAAATTATCTTCTAGCCAATTGCCTCATATGGTTCACGTTCAGTTCCTTAGAAATCCTTCTTATCTCAACATCATTCCCACCAGACAAAGTGGATGAGATCATAAATATCTGTTGTCATGAACCGTCTTTGTACACATATGAATATTAATCTTAATTGCAAGATTTCCTAGCAGCCAAATATATAAAAACACTTCTCAAGATTTTATCTTATTTTCAAGAATGTTTCACACCGTTTACTCTTTATTGTTAAATTTTCCAATTATCCATCTTTTTGTCTTAGAAGAATTTAAATGCTAATGGTTAATGCACACAACAATGAACTCACCAAGCCTGATAGTGTCTGGGATCTAGTCGGATGGCATTCCTAAAACATGTCAAGGCTTTATCAAATTCTTCCAAGTAAATATATTCTAGAGCTAGAAGACTATATGCATAGACAAAGCTGGGGTCCACCTGAAATGACAAAATACAGGAAATGAGTGGTTTTTTTTAACTAAACTACAAACAAAACAAATTTGCTAATAATGCAACATCAAATGCTGTCTCCCCTTTATTCACCTTCTAGCATTAAGACTGTCAGACAAAGCTGATGGCATTGTCCAGTTAATTATAAAACTGTTACATGTTTTGTGGGGGTTTTTTGCCTGGAATGAGCAATATCAGAACATAGAAGAGATTCAGCCTATGAGATTAGGTCATCCATAAAAAGGGGAAAAAAAATAAGGATGAATCTGGACTTCTCTTGATTGTCAGCATTTGCTTCAACCTGAATTTATGTTGGCATTCTGACCATGATATTCATTGGCTGAGGAAATGTTGCTTGTTTGAGAGATCAAGTTCGAAACATTTTATTCTCTGCCAGCTCTCTCTGAAATGCTTTAGATAAGAGCTCCTGTAAAGCATGGATTCTATGCAAAGTGGTACATCTCTGTCTTATTTCATATGCTATACCGTTAATTTTAATCCTAAAACTGACTTTTCTGCATGAGAAAAGCAGTTCACATCTTAACATTTTACATCTGTGTTTCACGAAGTAAGTGAGTGAGAATGATGCTGAATGGATAAGATGTAGGAATCAATCAACAACGCAATTAAAATCAGCTCAGTACAAACCTGTATTGCCCTTTGGAAAAACTTAATAGCCACATCATGTTCTTTCTGCAAGCTGAAGCAGTTCCCTGTTGCAAACCATGCTTGGGGTGATTTTTTGTCCATGGCTGTCAACTCTTGGGCTAACAGGGACAATTCAACCTCCTTGTGGAGGTGCCATAACACAGAACTGTAAAAGTCAAGGCCTTCTATATGGTAAGGTTCTATTCTTCTCACTTCTTCAAACACACGTGCAGCCTGTAGATAGAATAAACACAAGCTAATAAGAGAAATCAAAAGATGGATTAGACTTATGAAAATAAAAGTATGTTTAGGAAATCATAACAAAATAATGTATTTTCATTAACATGCAACTCTTGGAAGAACTCACTCTTTTTAACTGAAAAAAGCATTCCTTAGATCAGGCATTTTTTACACACATCTAAAAATTCTGATCCTCTTCTCCTTATGCAATCACAGTAACACAAAGTGTTCTAAACATGTGAAGGTAAAACCAATCCCTTACGCAAAACAACACTATCTTAACACCAAGCTAATCTTTATATTTAAAATATTTAAAAAAAAACAAAAACGCCTAATACTGGCAAGGCAAACTATGAACTAATGACAAATGTCAGAAAGATATTTACCCTCTGATATTCTGTTAACTCATAGTAAGCACGTCCAACCTGACACAGCACCCATCCAGTGTTGTACTGGTGTTCTGGTAACTCGGAGAAAAGTTCAACTGCATTTTTACAATCATAGCGAGACAAAGCTGAATAGGCCTTGCCTATGTTCTTGAGTAGGTGAAGAATTCCAGCTGCAGAAAAAATAATAAAAATCACAGTAAACATCCACTCAGATATGGGTGGAAACTCGTTAACACTATCATGGCTTTATCTCATCTTTATCATGGCTTTATCTTGGTCTATCCCTACTCAAAACATTTAATCATTTTATCCCTTTTGTGAAGTACGTTCTGGATAAACAAATCCTATTGGTGGCAGACCTTTAGAAATTTGGTCTGAAGGATGAGTGTATTACCGGGTTTCAATTGTTACCCCTACTCTCTCCACAACTATCTGAACACTGCTAAATTTCTCGCTGGGTTCTCTTCCATCGTGCTATCTCACAAGCAGGTAGATTTTTCTCAGGCTTTGTTTGTCTTATTAGCAACTGATGTTACCTGAGCTGAGAATGATAACTATAACTACATTTGCAGTACAAACTACTGTAATATGGATATGATATGCAGGCTCAATCTGCCTCAACATGTTGAAAGGGAAATCACTTGGACATAGGTGAATGTCCTGGACACAGAGAAGTCAACTGGTCACCTAATAACAGACCGTGTCAAGTTTATCTTACCAAGAGACTGTTGCTGCATCTGTACAATTTGCTCAATGGCATCTGAATTCCCTGATGAACATTTTGTGTCCACTGTCAGTTCTCCTGCAGATAGAAATGGACAAAAATGCACAAACATGATAATCTATTCCAAATTACACTGATAACATGTCAAAAGATCAAGATTTTCTGAAAATTAGTAACTCATTTCAATATGAAATCATCATTTTGTCACTTTAGTTTCTAAGATTATGTGATATACACCTTATTTAATCAATGATCTATTCCTCCCTTTCTGCAACTAGGATCTGTGATTATATATTTCTTTGTCCGCAATATCTCCGATCTTAGCTGAAAATTAAGACATTACTTTCCTCACAGGGCAATGTAACAGTTCAAATCATCTTCCTGAAGAACAATATTTTCTACAGGCCATATGAGTTGGGAAAGCCTTTCTTCCCCCTCTCCCCTCCCTCTTATCATAAACATGAAAAGGGATTTGTAAATTTTTAGAGAGAATCTAGCACTCTCTTAAAAAATGCAAACCATAATTGCAGGAAATGAGGGGAGATCGGTGTATGTTCAATGTATTTTTAGATGGAATTTAACAAATTATAAGGCAAATCACATGGTCACACAGTCTAAAGAAAACACTGCCAGAGAAAAAAACTGGAGAAAACACTGGAAGAATAAAAAAATATGATTTAACCTCACATGAAGAGACAAATAAAAACAATGAGGAGAGAGAAATAGGCACTTGGCAGTGATTCAGGTCCAAACTCTCAAAGGTACTCTAATGAATTAATTGACGCTGATGATAAAATTCAATGAACAACATACCTTTGTTAATTTCATTGAGCTCCTGTTGCGACTTGGTGGTTCTTTTGGAGCGACGATTTACTCCCTTAGAACCAGTAAGGGTGCCTGGTGTTTGACTTTTATTATTTTCCTGTGGTCAGAAAATGAATGTTTACAATACAGACATAAATCCCCGATGATGACGGATTTCACATCTCTAGTAAGACATGGTGCATATATACGTGCAAAAACATGACATACTATAAGATGCACAACAAGCACTGTATTAACCTCAAATATGGCTTATTCTTGAACATGTGAAATCAAATTTTCACATCTAAAGTCAAGCAAAGTTATGTTACAGATCTATTTCTAATGAGAGGTACTTGTAATAGGCAGGTAGTAAAATAAGAGATGCCGTGGTATATGATACTAGAGGCAAATTACCCTTATGTGTCACCATCTACCTGTGTTCATAATGCCCAAAATACCTAAACATTACCAACAATCTTTCAATCATAATGTTATCCTGCATGGCTTGTACTGTAAAGTAAAAAGCTGAAAGACGTTGGCACAATTTAAGGATTTCAGATATTGTGACTGCCAAAAAAAATCCAATGCCCCTACAAAACAATTTATGAAACCATCTCCATCAACAGTTAAGTTCAGATAGCCTACCTTCACTGCACTAGAATTGGAATTTGAATTGGTGAATAGTCTTGAACTGCGTCGTATGGGAGCATTTCTGAAATATGAGAAACGGAAAAGAATAACTTATAGATGATACTCAGNGACTGAAGACTGAAGAAACAGGAGCTCTTGGAATCCACTATAAAATATATTTTAAAAAAAAAACAAAAAACAAAAAATTTTAAATGAAAATTACTGAAACTAAGATATTTTCTAACTTCAACAGTTTCCTACAAACTGGATATTTTTGAATGCTCTGGTCAGGCTTGTACAGGATCGGAATAAACTGCGCAATTCCAGAACAGAATTGGATTCAAATTGATTTTTTATTATGTAATTGGAACTACAATCGAATCCAAAACTCAGTTCAGAATGGAATAAGGAACAAGACCTGTTTTCAAATCTTACGCATCCACCTCTCAATCCGGGCAGCACCATCATCATAAAACAGGCCATTTGGGACAACCCACGTGTAATGATCAGCCAGTTTTGCACTTAGCTGGACCAGACTTGCTGCATATAAATAAGCCCGATCAACTTTGCTGGTCAATGAAGGCATGAAGTATTGACCACAGCCCCACAGGCAGACTAGACCAGATGCATCCATCCATATCATTTTCATGCGGAAAACAAAGGACAGACACTGAGGTGCCTTCCACATGGAGATAACGAAATGGCAATCTAATCGCATGACGCCATGAGAGGGAACATAAAGCATAAAATAAGTTAAAGAAAATCGCAAAGAGAGGGCAGTAAAAAATAAGAAAATGCAATGAGAAATTTGCTTACGCTGGTTCCTGTTCTTTCATCTTCTTCAACGTATCTGACCAGTTTAACACTGGGGACTTGCCCATCTGTGTTCTCCTTGTCATAGGCTGTTTGGATATAATATTACAGAAGTGGGCTTAGTGCAAGTGTAAGTGATAGAAACCTTGGAATTTGTAAGGAAAATATGTACATATTCTTAACCTCTTGTTACTGTCGACCAAATATGTATCTGCTTGTAAAAAAGCGCTACTGGTGACAATGGAGTGCTGGAAGTAAAACAACAAATTCACACCATCTAAACACAGCATATCATGGCAAACCGTGATACGGCCACCTCTATATCCCTTTGTATGATGATGTCAATGCCATGTCATGACATATTGGATCTGGTGGAATGAGATTCGACTAACAATGAGAAAGAGAGGACATTAAAATGACACACTTTTGTAACTTACTGTGTCTGAGTTCACACCCAAAGTCTGATGACCACAACAATCACAATAATGGCTGATATAAACAATTTCTGGATCTGGCATGTAGCATCTTGATATAATATGAAATTCACTTGCACATGGCAAGGCAAGCCAAAATATAAAAACTCACCCTCGATTTCATAGGTGCCTGCACTTCTAGAGCCTGTGATTCAGTGGGGACAGGGGAGATGAAAGAGGGTGTGGCACTTCCTGAGATTATGCTGGGGTGTTCCACAGGTAATAACCCAAAGCTATTAAAACAAAAATAAAGAACATTAATATGCCATGACAATCTGGAAAAGAGACAGGGCTCAGTAGATTTACATCTACATTGCTATGAATGGTACACAGCTGCAGGCTACGAAAGAATGCACATAATTAACTTTTATCTGCAACAATTTTAATAACACAAAAAAAGTCTATTTGAAGAGAAAATGTTACAGAAAGTCTAACACTACCATTTTAGTCTGATATGACACTTTGATGACTAGAAGTCAACTTGAGAGTTCTAACTTCAAAGAATATCTTCATCATTCAAGAAACTTCCAGAATTTTGCCCTCCTAAAATTAAAAATAAAAAGATAAAATGCACATATTTAAAAATGCACAATATCCAAAAAAAAAAAAAAGGAGATACAAACCTGGGTGAAATCTGTACTGGATTAGGATTGGAAAACAGCTTCATGGGAACAGTGCTTTTCCGCACAAAAGTAGGATCAGGGGTCATGACTGGCTTCTGTTTGTTGGGCCTAGGAGCTTTGCTGATGTCGTGACCTGGTTTGTTCTGAATATTTTCTGGGGTCTGATTTGGGCAGACGTTGCGGGGGGAAAGCAGCTGATGAAATGAAGAGGTCATATGGTTAGAGGGAGATTATAAAAAAAAAATCGGCATTTATAAGAATACATAGAAATTGTTAACATTAGATGGAGAGAATGAATGAGTGACAGAGAAAGAGAGCCTGAGATAGGGAGAGAGAAAGTTAGTGAGAGAGATAGACAGCTAGAAACAGAATGAGAAGTCAAGTACTAAATGAACGAGACAGTTGTGCATTTATGTTTTTTTTCTTTTCATTCATTCTTTGGAATTGATGTGACATATTCTATGTGGTTGGCTTTCACCTAAATAAACAAACTTGACCATGTCAGCTACAAACATTTGCAAATGAGTCAATATCTTCAATTTTCTCGGCGATCTCAGGAGGAAATTACAAGAGACATCTAAGGTCCGCTCCTGAGATTTCTGGGAGGAGCACATGAACAAATTTAGATTGCTACAGTAGGCGATAGCTTAATGATGAGATATCTGATAGGGTAACTTACATTTTCACTTGAGGCAATACTGGAAGTGACTTGTTCAACCAGTGGTTCTCCAAAGCCAGGAGGGTCGCAGGGTGGAGAAATCATGGTGCTTGTTGTTGTGCTGGAAGTATTGGTGGGGATTTGGAATACTGACTCTGGCTTGACATTTTCACCTGGAAAATATGCAATGCAAATAGGCAGCGCATGAGTTGCTTTTGCATCCAACGATATTTGCACACCAAAAAATGTAGATAGTAACATTATGTGACAGAATCTTTGCATTTGGGTGGGCAAAATGAAGTTGAATTCTTATTTTCTGTAACACAGACTTTTATTAGAGAAAAGGAACCAAGTCAGGGAATAAAAATCTGAAATTTCTGTGACTTATTTCTTGATATACAAAGCAAAAGGTAAATGTAAAGTTTTCAGTTTTGGTTATAAGAAGCAAAAAATTTGAAAATCTAATTCAACTGGAGTCATTTCCATCCCTACTAACTGTGGTTAATTTGCACCAAGTTTTCAAATCATTACTATTAGACCCTTAGGTTGTTGGTGGGTTAAGGGTTACTGCCTGCTTCTCATTACAATCATAATTTTTGTTTGCTGAATAGTACATTTTGGGTATTTCCTCATTTCTCATTCATGCGAGTGTGAGATGTCCTCTCTTAACCTCGTACAGGCTGCTATGTTTCTTGCATGGGATTTCTTCATCCCAATGTTTATTAAACCATGTAACACCATCACCCCAAAGTGTAGAAAAGTATGTTACCAAAATGCACTACATCCAATCTTCAAGACAGATCACCCACATCCAAGGTTTTATTATTGGGAATGCACCAACAGGCAAGAATTTGTAACTTTTCACCAAGGTAAAGCATACAGCCATTGTGAATGCTCAATTTTCATTCATTCAAGGTGCATATAAGGGGTTGAAAGCACACAGTTTACAGTGATAGAATCAGCAGTTGCCATAATATTAGGTAAAGACTGACGCACTCATCATTCGATGGAGCCTAACAATCAATGCTGCGGTCTATACCTCCGCTGGAATCAGTCCATCAAACACAAACACTGACAAGGATTCCCCACGACTATACAGAATATCAAAATTTTTGTCTCAGAACAAGCATAGTAAAATGCTCATCACCAGCCTATGGGATGGTAGCAGTTGGCAACACTTTTGGACTCAAGTTCATTATGGAAGTTTTTTTTAATTTTTTTTTTCTGTTTGTTTGCTAACTGAATTTCTTTTTTCTTTTTTCACACCAGATTTTGAGTTTCTGAAAATTTTCAGCATTCTGCCATCCCTGCAGACTGGAATTAACTTTGTAGGCAATAAAATAAGCAAGATCCTAAATTGCTTCTGAGGGGAAATCCCCATAAAACAAAAATAATGATTAGGATGGATGATAATTACAAACTTATGTAAACAGGGTAATTACATTTATGAGAAAGAACTATAATAATCAGTTACAAAACTAACAACATTCACTGTATGACATGATTAGCCACCTACCCAAAGAACACAGCATTTCAAATGATTTCCACAACAAAGGATTCAGCTTGAGCGATCTGCGGTAGCACTGGGAGGCTTTTAATACTCTCTCTGTTTTACTGCGAATACAATGTTTATCATCAGTATTGAAATTGCATTGCATTTTACTGCTATAAAACTGCAAAACATTGAACTTAGCAGGGGAGCCAAAAAAAAAAACAAAACCTGGTCGACATACAAGGCAGCTCTGCTAGAAAAGATGAGAACAAATTAGCAAGCATATAGTCCTGGAACAAGTGCTAGATATCAAAGTGTCATGTAGTGTAATTTAGAAAGTAAGTGGATGAAACAGCAATACATTAAGCTATTACAGTCATAATCTGATTTTAACATTATAACATAATATTTTGTTATCCCACAGCAATACTTCCTCAATAGTATATTTCTTTACATAAAGGTCTGCACGTTTGTCAAAATGTAAGTTGGAAAAAATCACTGATATAGGAAGCCTTTGAAATGCAAAATTAACATTGAGGTCACAGCAAATAAGTCTTTTCTGTTACCGAGTATGACATACTGTCCTGAAATTTGTTGGGCTCAGAAAATGGAAGAAATTGGAAAAAATCATGAAAGTTATAAAAAGTGAATTAAAAAATAATAGGCCCAAAGACCTGGACTGCGGAAGCCATGATTCTTTTGAGAAAACCATGTTCAATATCATATGTGCTGCTATACTGATTTCATGCAGCTCTGAAGCCTGTAACCATAAAACAAAAGTGTTTTATCCTAATTTTAGTTTACATATTAATTCTTTTCAAACACATCAAACAGTTCACTCTTGTCTCAACAATTTGAAATATATTTTATCACAATCATGTGATAGTGTTACTTACCTATAGACAAATCCTAGTAATGAGAACACATAACATGCCATGCTTCCAAACTCTGTTTCAATATCTTCATGTGACTTAACCTTTGTTAAAATTGTACCAGCAAGAAGCCTCTCTGCCTCCGCAAATCTGCAACCACAAATAAAACAATTTTGTTGTAATTTCTTGTAGTTTACGATACACTGAAACTTTTTGAAGCAAAAGAAGTAATTGCAATTACAATGCAACATGAGAGATATTCTGTGTACATGAACTAGTGAAGTGACAGACATGACAAACAAGGCAAAGACAGAGATATGGAGAGGACATAAGCCATGCAAAAGTAATGAAGAGAAACAAATTACTGGCCTCTGATAAAGAATGAAAGATTCTAGAATAGGAGACAGGTATGTAAACATGTAGGACTGTATACTGACAAAGTGTTGTATCCACCATATATCCAGAATGTTTTTTCACCGCTCTGCTTCTGTCTGCAAAGTTACAGCAAAACTGTACTACCAAGAAAATATTCAAGAGCCACAAAGTCTATAGTTTCACACATAATCAACAACAGATGGGGGTCACTTGTGCATTAGGTATCTCTAGCAAACTCACTTTTTCATGTCTGCACAGCATTTGGCCATGAGGTATTTGCACTGGGGTGTCTGACAGGCACTTTTCTCCAATAACATGTAGGCTTGATAGGCATTTCCTGATCTGTAGTAACATGTGGCCAGCAAGTGCAAAGAATCATTGTTGGCGACTGCAAGGATAAAAATAAAACCCATCAAAAGTAATGAAACACTAAGACAATAAAGTCCATGTTGTGCTTTGACTCAGTATGAAAACTGATACAAATCAAGTACACTATACATAAGCTGTGACTACCTCATACAAAAATTTTATTTAAAGGAAAGTTGCATCATCCTACAGACCATATTAAATCAAACAATACCCTATTATTCCAATACAACAGTTTTTCAAGTGTCTGTCATAATGATATAACGCCTCTGTCGGCCCCAGACAACCCACAGGGTTACATTATCCAAAGTCCGAATTGTTACACCCACTGAGCTTGTGGCGGCCATAAGCTTACATCAAATATGTTCTAGCCACATAGCCAAGCTGTCTAGCCAGTGTTCTGTGGAACTGTGATAGCATGTTGGTATGAATGTTTTAATTCCTCCGTAACAGAAAATAAGTTAAACAAAAACATGCTGAGGCAAGAAAATGCAGAATACTTTATCTGACTTACACAATCAAACTTTACATTTGAATCTGGATGACCAGAACCTTAATTAAAAGCTGAATAATACATTGTCAGATAGAGGTGTCTGGAGCCGCTGGAACTTAAGTGATGTTATCATTTTTTCCCACAAGCCGCTTCTGATCAGGAAAGGGGAATAATTCTGGACACGAGGCCAAATCCAGGAACTCTAGCTCTCCAAACTGCGTCATATTACATACATGCACTTCACAAAATTGACTTGCTGGACACCACAGATAATTTTTAGAGAGAAAAAGTATTGGAAAACGGAAAATTATTTTTGATTGCGTGTCCTCCTCTAATAATGAGAGGGATCTCTGATCAAGAATTCACTAAGTTGTTTCGATTTTCCATAGATTAATTTCATTGAAATTCAAGTTTTTCCTATAACAAACTGAAAATGCCTGAATATTCAGCTTACTTACAACACAATTAGAAGTGGCAGCCCTGCCAAGAAATAAGTTTTGAATAAAATAAAGCCACGCTATCATGACTATGGTGCTGATCTATGAAAGTTTCTAGTTCAGGAAAAGTTGCCATTAAATTGCATCATATTCATAATAAAGTATAAACAGAAAACAATCAAGATCAGGACCGTCACTGTTCTCTCTTGTCATTTCTCTCAAGAGCAAAGTAGTAACTTACTCTCTGCATACAATCTCTCTGCTAAAAATATAGCATCTCCATATGAATAATTGTTCAGTGCATCCCAAATGGCAGCCTGAAACAAAGACAAGATTTCATTAAGTAGGAATATCAGCAACACAGTACTGGTTACATTCATGGTGAAGGTAATATAATATTTATGAAAACAGCACTCATCTCTGACATATAAAGACATAAACAGAAACTACATTTTGGTCTGTGTTTAGAAATGAAAGCATTCCAATGTCTTTTTCAACAAATCCATATAATATATGCAGGTGATCCTATATCAACTGCATGTGAGGTATGGACATCAGGCATATTTTTGGGATATATCCCAAATTATGCTTTTAACTCTACAGTAGATCGGTTATCACCTTTACTCCACTACACCAAATGTGATGGTAGAGTAAAATCATATGCCAATGCCAACCATGTGAGGTGGTGGTTGAATTTTGCAGCCCGGTGTCAGCTTATCAACTGGCAGATAATACGACGAATGGTTATTATCCCTAACAATGGTCACGCAGCCAGTGGGAGAGTGGATCCAAGGTGCCTCATGCTACCAGAGTTAACCTACCTATTTCTAGATAAAGCATCTCGAGTCATCTACCAACATGGTGTAACACTAGTGCAGGTCCCAAACAATGAATTCAGACGGAATTATTCCAATGGATGATTGGTAGCAGCCTATTAGACTATTACAAAATTTTGGATGCTGTAACTGACATAGGTCTCTGTTTAAAGGAATACTGCACCGTCCTACAGACCATATTAAATCATACGATACCATATTATTCCAATAAAACAGTCTATCATAATGATATAACGCCTCTACTGGCCCCAGACAACCCACAGGTTTACATTATCCAAAGTATGAATTGTCACAACAACTGTGCACGTGGCGGCCATAAGCTTACGTCAAATACGTTCTTGCTACATGGCCAAGCTGTCTAGCCAGTGCTCTGTGGACGGGTGATAGCATGTTGGTATGAATGTTTTAATTCCTCTGTGAACAGTAGATATGCCAAACAAAATCATGTTATTGTTATGGTAATAAAAATGCAGAATACTTTTTCTAGCTTACACTATCAAACTTTACGTTTAAATTTGTTATACCCGAACCTTAATTAAAATAAAAGCTGAATAATATATGGTCAGGTAGAGGTGTCTGTAACTGCTGGAACGTAAGTGACGTCAGCGTTTTTGCCACAGGCTTCTGCTGATCGGGGAAGGGGAATCATTCTGAACACAAGGGCCAAACCCAGTAACTCTAGCTCTCTCAATTGCGTCATATTACAAACGCACACGGTAACAGTACGATGCTCTTTCTTCACAAAATTGACTCGGTGAGCACCATAGATAATATTTAGAGAGAAAAAGTATGGAAAAACGGAAAATTATTTTTGATGTGCGCGTCCTACTTTAAAATTTACATTTAAGCTGTTTTGTCATTCTTTTTTGTATGCACACTTTCCAGATTTGGTTTCCACAAGTCCGCCGTCTCCATTCTACTGAATTCAAGTCATAGTACCATATGGGACCACATGGATTTATAAAAGTTGTGCAATAGCCTAGTGTTCTTATAATATCAGATTACGATATCTATGCTACCTTTCCAAATGGCAGTCTGTCCCACTCCTAATCTTACCTCCGGTAGTGCACCCTAACCCTAAAGAAGAGGCTGAATCATCCTACAGAGCAAGTTATATCATATGATACCTTATTATAATTCCAATATAACAGTCTTTCAAGTATGTGTCAACATAAATTAATATAATGCATCTGCCTGCCCCAAACAATCCACAGGATTACACAATACAAAGTCTGTATTCTTATACCCACTGAGTCATGCTTACATCAAATATGTTTTGGTCGCACGACCAAGTTGTCTGGCCAGTGCTCTGCGGGTGGGTGATAACATTTTGGGGTATGAATCTTTTAATTCCACTGTAAGTAGCAGATGTGTCAAATAAAATCCGCTGAGGCAATAAAAATGCAGAATACTTTATCTGGCTTATATTATAAGATTAAACTTTACTTCTGAATTTGGATGACTAGAACCTTAATTGAAAGCTGAACAGTACATTGTCAGATAGTGTCTGTAGCTACTGAAGCCTTATGTGACATCATCATTTTTGCCACAAGCAGTGGCTGTTTCAGTGTTCGGGGAAGGGGAGTCTCTAAATGTAGGGGTCATGTCATGGTTTCTTAAACTTTCTTTTAACGTTGCGTCATATTACACATGCACACAGTAACAGAACAAAGCTTTTTCTTTGCAAAATTGGCTCAGTGGACCCAATAGATAATTTTGAGAGAGAAAAAGTACTGGAAAACGGAAATGGGCATCCACTGGATCCAGCTTTAAAAGAAGTCCATTAGAATGGATACAAATTGACACTGTCTATTTTCGTCACCAGAATTTGCAGAAAAGGATGTAAAGTTCGCAGTTAATTTGCACGCTATACACTATAAATATTTTTTGTGCACCCAAGCCCATGTTTTTGCAGAGACTCTCAGAGCCTGTATTTCAATGAATGGATTATTAAATGAACAGGGAAAATGCCCCAGTGGATTGAGTCTTGACAACAATAACAATAACAATATGTTTATTGAGCTCAGACAACTATCTGTTGTAAATAAGTAAAATAACAATATTTATAACAAGCAATTCACATTCTATTTCTGCCCTTCCTTTCTCTCTCTCAACTTAACAATCACATAGACTCTATCATTAATGAACTTTCAGTACACTTTTTACACATTAGATTGAAATAATTATATATTATAAGTGATCATGCACACGTACAATACAACTGACTCTAACTAGCAATGCAAATAGCTCGCGCGGCGGCTAGACAATTTTCGTCCGATTCGCAGGCTTGTAGGCGGGCCGTTTTTCGGCGGGACTCTCGGAGGGGTTCCCTTTTTCTAAATTCGGCTACCGCGTCATTTTTGCACCGACTGAAATGAAATTTTGGTGTCCAATGAGACAAAGGGCTGCTCTTTACTGCGAGCTTTGAAGCAGTTCGAAGGGATGTGTGAAAGCCGAGTAATCTCGTTGTGAACTTTGTGTACTCGTGCATGGAAAACTATACGGAGGAGAAACCCGCTTCAAACATCGGCTTGTAGATAAACATTTCTTCTCTTTTATTTGTAAGTTTCATTGCATTCAGTTTTGTATTCGGCACGTAGTAAATTTTTTTTGTGCTACCACCCCCTGTCAGATTACGGCACTTCAGGCAACTCGGCAGCATGGGAATTGACCCCGCTAGTGAACTTAGCTGTAACCGTGCACTAAGGTCGCACGTGATCGCAGGCTTTATTTTCATTGGCTTAGTAAAAGTATGGCGCCGTGGGTTATTCTATTGTTTGTGCCTTCTTTCTGCGAGCGGGGAAGATAGGTTTGATACTAAAAACATTTAATTATTTCCAGTCTTTAAGAATATGGAAATTAATTGACAAAGCCCATTTTATAAGTATACGGTATTTTTCCATGAATTAAAGAAGGCATTTAAATTCAGTTGAGAGATATAAACATTCTCCCGCGAACTTTATGTTGTTTACGCGGCATGCCGAGTTCCCTTTAATATAGACTAGTCCAAGGTCTATCGTAGCATTGTTATTGTTGTGGATTCATAGGTACATGTAATCGCTAGAGTTTTATTACTGTTGTCAGCTTTGCGGAACTGGGCAAAGGCTTGGGGGTGTGCAAATGGCCCAACGGCCAGGACATTCAAACTGTTCAACGGCGATGCATCCTGGCGGTCAGATCATGGCTTGTTGCAAAAGCAGCAGATATTCAGAAAAAAATTTATTCAAAATAATTGCATGTAGGCCTAACACTTTTAAGGTGCGCTATTCTGTACTATCTTCTAATTGTTTTAAATGCAGAGTGGTTACCTTAAGTTTGTGCAAAAGGTGTTGTTTTGCTTGTACTTAGTACAATATTGTTGGTATTCATTTTGAAACTGTTAGGGCACTATGTTCTGTCATAACTTTATCTCATAAATTTGATAGTTTCTAAGCAATCTGTCCGCTTGACATATCATTACTTTGAATTATTGTATCAATCATAAATTTGGTACAATTTATAAACTGTATGTCCAGATAAGCCCTGTAGGTTCCAAATTTCATATGGAAATACCTAGTGAAACTAAAAAATTGTTGCTTTTCTACTGGATAAATTCATCATTTTTTTTTATGCTAATGTATGCAAATTTATGCAAATTATCCACAAACATTGCTGGACTTCATCAATATGGTACATTTTCTGAAGTACACTGTCAAAAAACACATAACATTGCCAAGTTTCATGTGCAAGTATCAATATTTACTTGGTCTATTCCACCTTTTACTGGCGATTGTTGTCGTTTTCAATGCTAGTTTATGCAAATTAATGCTTATAACTCATAAAGAATTAAATATATCACAAATCTGATGCCACCACTGAATTCTGCGTCACTTTTTCCATAAGAATGGAAAGTTTGGAGGCGAAAGCCTGTGTTTTAATTAAATCATGGTACATTTGTTGTAAATTATTAGATTTTTTGCAGACACTTCTTCCAGTATTTTTTGCTCTTTGTCTTTGTTAACGAATTGGTATCATTTTAGGGACCTTTAACCTGCCATAACTTTTT
>JAWQUT010000003.1:1450534-1464421 GCA_033807755.1 Ellobium chinense | reverse complement strand
GGTCTATTCCACCTTTTACTGGCGATTGTTGTCGTTTTCAATGCTAGTTTATGCAAATTTATGCGTATAACTCATAAAGAATTAAATATACCACAAATCTGATGCCACCACTGAATTCTGCATCACTTTTTCCATAAGAATGGAAAGTTTGGATGCGAAAGCCTGTGTTTTAATAATTAAATCATGGTACATTTGTTGTAAATTATTAGATTTTTAACAGACACTTCTTCCAGTATTTTTTGCTCTTTGTCTTTGTTAACGAATTGGTATCATTTTAGGGACCTTTAAACTGCCATAATTTTTTTATTTTTCAACGGATTTTGAAAATTTAAAAAGCTTTTTTCATGGCTCAACTAGCTGTATTAGAATAATGTGATTAAATTTCTATCTAGGGCATTTCAATTTTTTCATTTGCATTGCTACTCTAACAAAAATAATCAAGGTATTATTTAGGCCACTGAACCAATTGTAAGTGCAAAGAAGGTGACCTAAGGTGTGTGTGTTCGGATGTCCACCCAAGATTCTTCCTGGCTATAGACTAATAGAAGTCTAGATCTATCACCACTGGATGCTATTATTAGGAATTTTCTGTAAGAAAAAAACCGTCTGACAGGTAAGGCGAGATAGGAATGACACCCACAGTTTTTTGTACCATTGAGTCCATTGTTGAATATATTGACTGAAATTGATAGCATGCTTTATGGACCGACCCGACAATGATGGAATAGTCTAGTCTATGTCTAGTCTATGTGCTCATTGTGCTGTGTTCACGGGACTTTGGGCCAAATTTTCAAAAAAATAATTGGGCCAACTGATGGCGTTAGGTCTATTTATCTAATTAAGTTGTTTACAAGACCCGACATGAACCTTATTCTCCAGCTTCCCATGAATGGATAATTTCGATTTTTCAGCACTGAGTGTTGACTGTTCATTATTTTATGATTGTGATGTCATTAAAAGCGTAATCAATCATGCAAGTTGAACACAACAGCGATTCAACAGTGGTGGTAAAGTTGTCCATGTTTCATTCAGCTTCACAACAAGACCTAGAAGAGGATAGTGTAGCCTTCAATTACCTGAACCGGTTCCTGTAGCAACATTTTTTCCTCCTCGTGGTCGCCAACATACAAAACATGAATAATGTTTTGATTCTCCTCAGCTCAAATTTTTATTGTTCAGCCATTTTCGACATGACCTCGTTTTGAAACGTAGTAAGACGCTGATCACGTGACCCGGCTGAAACAAGGGAAGTCAGTACTATATTTTGCAATAGTCGTAGGTCTAATAGCTTCCCTTTCCATTGTTGGCCAACGCCCGATGACACTATTCCGATTTAAGCGAAAGAGGGAGTGAGGCAACAATAACAATAACACTAATTGCAATAAGTTTATGAAGCTCAGACAACAAATGCTGAGTAGACTAATGCATTTAAAGGGACGAACGGGATAACAAGAATAACACTGAAGACAAGCATGTGTAAATTTAATTATGATAATCCGATTTTAGTATAGTGCGTTCACTAAAATTTAATAGATGAACAAGTTTTTTTCATAATTTTTTTTTTCTTATTGAATGAATTGTTTCCAAAGTTGCATAGGCTTCTAGACAAATTAAAATTTATTTTAACCAAAAATACTTTTTTTTTTTTTCACGTCGTCTATGTGTCTGTTGTAACATTTTTCATCATAAACATTATGAAATAAATGATACTAGGTAAGTTCTTTAAACATATCCAAGTATAGCATGAAACTTGAAAATGTAAACATTAAAGAGAAGCTATTGGTAGAAACTGCTTGAATGCAACGAACACAAAAAGAATATTAAAGAAAAATCGCTTTAGGGGCATTTACTTAAGGACAACGAAGCAATGCGGCGAAATTGCAAGGGCAATAACAAGATAGAAAGGGAGTTTCCAAAGATAGTCAGGAAGACAACAACATTTTGTCATGGACTCCTAATAATAGAATTCCGTTCGATCGCGAAGGCAATTGTCAAGGCAATTCAATCACTTAAAGGCAGTAGGCAGTGGTGCTTGTTGGTCTTCAAAGCGAAAGACTTGGGTCCGCCATTCAGTAGGCAAGAAACTATGACAGAGGAGTAACATTACTGGGCCACTTCCGTCAAATTATCGACAAAGGTACTTTGATGTGACGTCACTGACTTTACCTACTACTGAGTGTAGAGAGCAAGCCCTCAGAACTCTAGGTTTCATAAATACGGCGGCCGGCCATTCCCATGTATTCACTGGAAAATCAGAATTCTTACTTTATCCATATGCTCCTTTTATGATACTAGTGATCATAATATCATCGAGTCTAGACAAGGTATGAATACAAACAAAAACGACTGATCGCATAACTTCTGTCAGCTTCGTTACTGAAACAGTTTTTGAAAAAATGTTCAGATATAACTAGGCAGTTTTCGTGAAATAATAAGAAATGGTTTATTATTATTTTATTTTCTTAGAACTTCTTATTTAATATATTACTTTTATGTGAGACGTTTGATAGCTGTCCACTCATTCTATCTGTCTGTCTGTCTGTCTGTCTGTCTGTCTGTCTGTCTGTCTGTCTGTCTGTCTGTCTGTCTGTCTGTCTGTCCGTCCGTCCGTCCGTCCGTCCGTCCGTCCGTCCGTCCGTCCGTCCGTCCGTCCGTCCGTCCGTCCATCCATCCATCTATCTATCTATCTATCTATCTATCTATCTTTGTCTGTCTGTCTATATGTCTTGTCTGTCTGTCAGTCTGTCTGCCTGTCTGTCCGTCCATCCATCCACCCGTCTGTCTGTCTGTCTGTCTGTCTGTCTGTCTGTCGTCACCAGTTTCACCTCATCTCGTTTCATCTTGCCTACAAAAAAATTGCATTTAATATTATCTTACGTCACCACATACACCTCAACCTCTTCTAATTATCCTACATCTCCTCGACATCTACTTCATTTAATCTTACCTCATTCTAATTTGCAGGATAATCCATATCTCACCTCTCAACATCGAAACTCTTTTATTTCATCTCATCTCACCTCATCCATCTAATCTAAACTCATCACACATTATCTAATCTCTCCCATATATATCACTTCGGCTCATATTTTGTGTCATCTCACCTCGCCTCATCTAACTTCATCTTGTTTAGGTTAATATTTTTTTTTCTGAATCTGACTGTTTTATAAGGGAAACTTTTATCAATCCACATCTGTCTTTATTGCAGTGAAACAATCATTTGTGGAGCAGCGTGGCCTAATGGTTACGGCGTTGGACTCAAGATCTGAAGGTCGTGAGTTCGATTCCCGACCACGGTCATGTTGTAAGTGCCTTGGGAAAGCATTTCATTCTCATTTTCCTCAGTCCACCCGTCTGTAAAATGGGTACCTGGCTATAGGCAGTGGAAGATATTGTCAGAATGCTAGTGATCAGCGCCTATAAATGGCAGCGGCACTGTATGCTCCCCAGGGAGTCGAGAAAGTTCTAGAGTGATCGGGCCTGCTGGGGTAATGATAGTGTGAAGTCGCGTGAGCGGGCATTAGCCTGGATACGAGACTTATAAACCGCATTATTATTATTATTATTATTATTTACAGACTTGTGGAGTAGCACCTGAGGACCGTTTTTCCCAAAACTCAGTATGTGGTCTCTAAAATATTTTTGAAATGAAGGGAAATAACATTAAGGTAATTGCTCTTCACACATTATACTTTTATTTACTGTTAAATGACGTTAAACTTGAAGGAGTGCAGATTTTGAGCTCAATTAAATTTTGATTGAATTAACACAGAAAAACATGTCTGAATACACCACCAACTCATTTTTCAACGAAATTGCAATTACTGAGTTTTGTGCAAAACGCTCTTCAATTGTATCATACATCGATATGATTCACGATAGAACCCTACAACAAACAAACAAACAAACAAACAAACAAACAAACAAAAATGGTTACCGCTTGTCTAAGTAAAGATTTATTTGTCATGTTCACAATGGTAAGACCATTTTTTTTTCATAAAGAAAATTAAATTATTTTCTACCAGCAGACATCTTTGTGACTTTTTTCTCCGCATGAGTAATGAATAATATTATATTAAGTGACCTACATCTTTGTTCTTGAGTGGTACACAACAAGACAGTCCCTCGACTCATCTCTATCATGAAATAAAAGAAAACCTGCTACTGTATCCATGCTCCCTGACAGAGTAGGGAGCTGGAAGGAAATGTGGTTGTGCAGTCTTTCTCACAATCCGAAGATTGTTTCTTGACTTTGTGAGTTTGGCTGTTGAGTAGACTAGATGGTTTACGTAGCAGTGGCCTTGGATAGAACTCATTATTTCCCATTCCTTGCCCAACCCAAATGTAAATAAGTGAGCTTATCTTTTAAGCTGTGAGGAAGGGGAAGACCAGGGCGTTGTTTCGCGGCAATAAGCAATTATTTTGCTTGATATAATCATTTGAAAATTACAGCATGTAAATGTACATATGGTGTGTTATTATATTATGTAAATGTAATATGAACGAGATTTATGACAATGTATAGCATTGTGACATGTTACTTACGAGGTGAATAACGTTGGATTTTGTATTTTTGGTACTGTACTTGTACGAAATACACGCACATCCACACTCACACTTACTACGACATTCTCATCATGTTGTCATTGTAAGTTCATTGCTGCGAATGAACAGATTAACTCATTTCAATTCATAATCTTTGAAATAGCACTGTTAGTGTTTATAAGGTATTGTCATAGTTTGTATTGGCTAGACTGTAATCATCGCATCAAAGTGTATCGTTTCGTTTCGTTTCATACCGTATCATACGGTTTCATATCATAAAATTACATTATTTAATATTTCATCATATTGCATGGTAATCTTTCGAATAATTGCACCACACATCTCTGCATTGCATCGTATCGTAACCTGTCACAAGCGCCATAGTGCACAGTCATGAAAGTGTAACCGGGTGGAAAGAGAGGGAGGGTGCAGACGGGAAGAGATGGCTTCTCCACGCTGACACCAGGCGATCCCACGCAGGCCGAACAAAGTGGAGTTCTTGATGAGGCGAGACAAAGAGCTGGCTCTCTTGACTCGACAGTTCGGTAAACCTTCAAACGATATTCACAATAATATAAGGATGCCGCCTTAACTGGGGCTATAGATTTTGAAGTTTATACTGTATGTTTACGCCTCCTTTCTTCGTCTCGTTTTTCGGCACAGCAAGGGACACCACTCCAGAAATTCCCAGGCAATGGTTTAAACTCGGTATAGTCTATTGCCATCCCACATAAATCTAAAATTCTCCACATAAGTTTGATAGGTTTAGAAGTAGTCAGCTTTGCAAAAGTTTTTACAAGTTTTACAACAACAAGTTTATTATAACAAAGCTCAGGCCCCACATGTGGCATATGAGCAACCATTGACAAAAACCAAATGACGGGACAGATTGTACATTAATAACGTTAATCAGTCATATCATTTACTAATCTATGCTTATCAATCAGTCAATTATTCAGGCATACTTTCAATCGTAGAAGAAGACATCAAATCATTCAGTCAACCAGCCAATAGCTATTATGCATAATCAATCGCCCATAAATCATCCAGCAAGAAATCGACCAATCAATCAGTCTCCAAGCTTCCTGCCGTCGGCGTCTTCCATCTCCTGCAATGAATCACACATATTTTTGGAATTTAAACAATAATTTAATATTTTAAGGATTGTGTCCGAGGTACACTTATCATTGCGGAGTCAGCTTCAAAGATTCTGGATTATTCACTCTCTGGGAGGTCTCCACATAAGTTTGATGGAGTTAGCACTAACCAGCTCGTTAAAATAGCATTTGAGCTCCTTGTCGTCTTCCATCTCCTGTTGTATCTCTTGAACTTCTAGATTATTCATATTCCTTGAAGTCGACAGTTTCGCGCGTTCAGTAATCAGGTACAATGCCCATCTGTTGGGTGTTTCCCGATCTGCGATCCCGGAATTAGTCAGCTCCGGCTTGGTCAGTAAGCCTTCCTTCACCTGCCTTACGGTCGAATTCAACATATGTTCCTCCACTATGAAAGGGATCTCGAGCTCCATCCCATTTCCGTCTTTGACTGTGATACTTGTCTCAGTGTTCTCAAAGCCAGCTTCAAAGGTGTCTCCTTCGGCAGCGTGACTCATCTGAAATATAGAACAGATTGGATATTGACTGATCCCACAGCAGAGCACAACAAGACCTGGCGAATTCAGTAATTCCAGAGGACCTGTCCATACTTTCGAAATGTGTTTAAAATCTAATCCTGAAAAATTAAAGAAAGGTTCCGGCATCACAGCATCACATCGAGTATACACGTCTTTTGAATATATTACGATTGATGTCGTGGCATATTCTCGGAATTTAAACAATTATTTATATACATGTAACCGGATGGAAAGATATAGGTAATAAAGGGGGTGGGGAAGGGGGGGGGGATGTGAGCCCAATTTGAAACTTTTTGAAGCTGTTGCACATTATCTAAGAAAGTGTGTCACCAGGGATTTTACCAAATTACTGCAAAGAATCAATTGTGAGAAGAAGGGTAAAAAAAAGCCTACACTAGCAGATTTCGTATCATTACCAGGGTCTCTCAGCTTGCAAGTCTGAACGTGGTGCCAATACACCACACGGACGCTAACTTCACAGTAATTCAATCTTAAATACCAACTGCCTGAATATTGTTCCTAACTTCCACGTGTGAGCCTAGTGTTCACTCGTGACCCTGAGACACTTCCCGACTGCTCACTTATATTTTAAAGATTGTGTCCGAGATGCGCTTATCATGCATTGCTTGAAGACTTTGACAGTCCACTGTGACACCAAATTCTTGTGAGTTTTGCATGAACAAGGGCCATACCAAATGTTTGAATGGGGAGGGATGGCTCCAAGAGATTCAGAGACTGGTAACTGGGAGGGGGACCAAGAGGAGGGGCGTAATGGATTCGAAAAAGATGTAGGAGAGAAAAAAAAGTACCGTAACATACTAGCACAGACATCCCCAGCACTAACCTAAGCTGGGAAATTGGTTGAGCAATCAATGAAACAGTTACTACACTAGGCTCTGTGATAGGGAGTAAGCTGTGGCAAATGTAGAGTCAGTGAACAAAAGATGCAAAATTAGGGTATGCTGAAGATCTGTGATTTTCATTTAGAGATCACCATATCTGCATAGATTCATGGGAGTCAAACGTTCAAGATCGCTTGTCATGGCGCAACGACTTTCCCCAGACTAGACTAATCAAATAACATATTAGATGAGCTTTCCGTGCGCGAATAGGGCTATCAGCCATTCCCGGACACACAGAAAGCGACATGCCACCCAGTGATGAGACCATGGTCTTCGTTGAGAACGACGGATAAAAATCATCATCATATAATTGGGCCGAACTTGTGACTGGAAATAGGCTGATGAGGGAGTGTGGCTTGATGTTGTTAGAGCTAATAATAACTCTGGAAGGTGTTGTAGCAACTATTCTTTTGCGTTCATAGCTCCAGTGGTTCGAAGATGGACTGTGTAGATTCAGAAGGATGATGATGGCATCGGTGGCAGTGGTGTTGGCAAAAACTAACCACTTAGTTTCGAGCGTAACATTAAGCACTCTTAAGCATAGTGGTGGCGGTAAGTGCCGCAGAGAAAGGAGACATGGAGACAAACTGAAACACGACACAAAAGAGTACCGCTGAAACGTGATTTAAATTTAACGTTATTTACAAAACATGAATCCGCACTGGATAAATATGTAAATAAAGAAAACTACAAGTAAAACTACTGGGATCTAGTTCAAGTTAGGCTTGTATGGCTAGTGGAATGTGGGGAGATTTTGGTCCTAGTTGTTGATATGCGGAAGTCAACATCACTTTTAGATCTCTAGTCTGATTTAGTATTGTGTTAAGATAAAAGCAGTTTCATAGGTTACAGGCCTAAGTCAGACATATGCCTCAGTTTTCTACAATGATGAAAACACACCTTTTCGCCGGGTTCACACGTCACTGAGGCTTCGAATGCTGGTTAATTGCTACAAGCCCAAACTTATTGAATCTCTCAGCTTACAGTGCCACTGTAACACCGGGAAAATCCAATGGGTACACAAGACTGTATGTAAAGTCATTTCCTGTGGATACAAACTGTTGAATTTTGACAGTCTCTGGCGTCAGATATAATAATAACTTTTTTTTTTTTTTGGTCCATGCTGACGTATACGAGATAACGCTGCATTACATACTCGCATAAAAAGGCAATATTCATAGGGCTCTTCCACAAGGTGCTTGGTTTAGGCTTAGATAGGGGTAGGGTTTGCAAAAAAAAAAACACCCTTGGAGACATCCTTCGACATTATCATAAATTACTAGACTACATTTCATGTGTGAACGAAAATTCGTATTTCATCGTCCTTGTGAAAGCTTAATCACACAGTTTATATCGCCATCCGTCACGTCTTTTTTGTTTCCCACCTTGAAGAACCTGCTTTACTTTAAGGCCCCGGAAACAGCCATCAGGGACGGATAAAAATCGTATACCGTAACTGCCCTAACCTAAACTACATGTGTACTTAGGGGCGTGAGACATTTTGTTGTAGCCTAGCAGACGACAACATTGCAGAACACTACCCTACGCCTCCGTCTGTGTACGTTCTAAAGCACAAATAATCTCTGTGAAGTTTTTGGTGGGAAGATCTTACTAAACTTACTAGAGGCAAGATCTGCTTTTTTTTTTATTTCACTGAGGCCTTCAAAGCAAGAACGTCATTTCTGTGGTACAACGTTTCTCTGTACACGAAAGAAACAATGTTCTACCATCCCGTCACCCTCCCAGTACGAAGATGCCAACAGTGCCTGGTATTTAGATATGCAAATTTAAATAGTCCCTAAAATCAGAAAATTTGCTATAGGGAAGTGGGAGTTGGATTAGAATTTCAAAGGCAAATAGATGCAAATACTCTTGTGGACTCAGAATAGATGAGGTTTAGCCATATAAGTATAAATTGTGTGGTTGTTGCTGGATGGATAAGGTTACCTTGTCTACTTTGTGAAAAGACCTAACATATTAAGTAGTCTGATTTATTGCCATAGTCCTCTAAATCTAATGGTCTTGGGACATTTTTCTTTGTGTCAAAATCTGGAGGAAAGTATTTTGCGCATGAGACCCCTAAAAAAGTTAATGAGGGGTGTAAAATCTTATGTATAGCCAACAGTAATAAAAACACTGGCATTTTCATACCTCCCGACTTACATGGCACAATTATAGGCATATTGCCTATCTCAGATAAGACACTTTGCAAACTGGGCTATTTTCGCGCTTTCATAACAGTTTATAATTCCGTTTTTCTAAAGACAGCACTCATTTCATAGATGCTATTCTGATGTATGTATCATCACTAGGAATATTAATAGGGTAGACAATCTAATTGTGACTGCTGTGACGTGTCATATTTGACGGACCATCTCGCGCTCTTTTTATTTCATATAGACTCTATTTATTTTTTATAAACGTGTTTGCTGTTTTGTCCATTTATTTTCATCTCATAGACTTTGATATATTCATAGACAGTAGCATCCCAACCATCTGTCCATCACCAGTCGTGTACCATCAGTGGCATCTGTAGATGTATACAATAATACTCCTAGAGCAATTACGATTCGGTTGCCTTCGATTTCCCATAAAAGTGGCCTTTCAATGAGGGTGCAAAGAGTTTATTGGATAGAAAAAGGTCATAGGTCATTGGGTTAGATATTTTTTTCAGTAATGACGGTTGTAAATGGAAACACACAGACTGTAGGAAAAGCGTTGCAGTATCAGAAACACTTTGTGAAAAAAAAAAACAAACCCACTGTATATGACCTCTAGTTTCACTCTACTACAATCACCAACCTCAACACTACCACCACCACTACCACCACACCACCACCACCACTACCACCACCACCACCACTGCTATTACTTTCGGCATTACAGGGATTACTATTCCTCCTCCATCCACCACTGCTACTATGATACTGATGCCGCTGCTGTTAATGATGTTAACAACAATCACTATTCCTTCTACTGATATCTATGCACTTCTACTAATGCCGTTACTGTTGTTGCTGCTCCGGTTGTTGCCACTGCTACAACAAACAACAACTAACTATTATAATTTCTGCTGGAGAAAAATAATCCTTTGTTCATATACCCCATCGACGTTTTTACTTTTCTTCAGAGGTAGCATTACTAGTTTGTGCTTTTTGTTGCAACAGCAAGAACATTAGTGCAATTATGGTAGTAGTAGAAGTAAAAGCAGCAGTTGTTCCTCTAGCAGTAGTGGTAGTAGTAGTAGTAGTGGTAGCAGCAGCAGTAGAAGTAGTAGTCATAGTAATAGTAGTAGCAGTAGTAGTAGTAGTGGACAGCAACAGCAGTAATAGTAGTAGTTGTATTAGTAGTAGTAATAGTAGTAGTAGTAATAGTCGTAGTAGTAGTCATACTAGTAGTAATAGCAGTAGTATAGTAATAGTAGTATTAGTATTAGTAGCAGTAGTACTAGTAGTAGTAGTTGTTGTTGTTGTTGAAGCAGCAGCAGCAGGCGCAACGATGGAAATGATAATAGTAGTGGAAGTAGAGTAACTGGTGCTGGTGGTAGCGGTAGCGGTAGCGACGGGGATAGTGATGGTAGTAGGGATAGGGTATGGGGAATGGCAGGGTGACTGGTGGAGATGGCTTTGACACACAGGTAGTATAAAAATATTGCCTATTGGGATGGTCAATACTCTTGTATTATGACTAAAACTTAAAACCGTCTACACCCAGACAACCCAAGACGAGGAAAGACGTCAAAAACATATTACATGTAGATTTATAGACTGTACATGTATTTTAATGTCCGTAATATTTGTGTTAACTAACGCAAATCAGGTTCTCACAAAAAATTCAAAATTTCGTATTCATGAACTTAGCTTAAAGTATTTTGCGTTAAGGTGGGGAATTGTAAATCTCAATCTGTGGAAGTCTCTGTATGCTGATTACTGACTGACGTTCACTATCTAGCTATCATACAGTCAGGGAAACTAATGCGCAACAGTTGGGTTTAGTATAGAACAGAAATTGCTATAGATGCCTTCAGAGTAATAATTGTTACTAGATTGGCCCAGTCAATTACAAGGCTACAAGTGAACTTCAGTACTGATTCTTAGGTGGCTTACAAAGCAACCCTTTGTCCAGTTTGTTATCATTTATGGGTCCATTTCCAAAGGGTTTCATTACATTAAAATTTCTACCTCTTCCTTTTCCTCCAGATATGGCACCGTATGCAAATCTCTATCCATTCTTCGCTTTTCTAAAGCATTCTTTCCCTTCCATGTCCCTGTCCACCTTACCTTTGTTATGAGCTTTTCTAACAATTGATGTCTTTTTTTCTTATACGGCCAAAGTATTATCATTTTCATGGCGATAAATTTGTGTGATAATTGACAACTTCATATATATACCAACTCTATTTCAGTTGCATCATTCCATAATTTTTGAAAGTCTTTTAGCAATTTTGCTGTCAAGTCTTTTCTTCTTGGCAAAGCTAGTGTTGACTCTCCATGACTGTCCTTCTTTAATGACCTCTAGATATTCAAAATGCCCCAATTGTCAGTCTCTCTCTCTCTCTATCTTTATCTCTCTCTCAGTCTCTCTCTCTCTCTCTCAGTCTCTCTCCCTCTCTGTCTTTCTCTCCCTTTCCTCCATGCTGTCTCTCAGTTTAAATTCCGAAATCAGTGTCTACTGAATGTTTTCATTACAGTTTTTTTATATGTAGACTATTATTGATTAACTGCAATAATGCTGCGTGCATTCCTGTATTCCTTGCCCTATGTGTGCAGTTGGGAAGTGTGTCTGGGTCACGAGTGAACACTAGACTCACACGTGAAAGTTAGGGATGGTTCAGGTAATAGGTATTTAAGGATTAAATTGCTGTGAAGTTTGCGCCCCTGTTGTGTAGTAGTAGCAGCACGTTCAGACCTACAAGCTGAGAGACCCTGGGTTCGATTTCCGATCGAGACTGGAATTTTCTAGTGTAGGTTTTTTCGGCCCTTCCTCTCAAAATTAATCTTTCAGTAATCTGGTAAAATCCTCAGTGACACACTTCCCAAGGTAATTATGTAATAACTTCAAGAAATTATCAAACTGGGTTTACATTCCTCCCCCTTAATGAGTAATTGCTACTCGCTTACATCTTTATTTCTACTCTTTCATTAATGTCATTCAGTAGGTTTTCTCGCTCATTTTGAGTATCATTTCTTTCTACCTTGATCTAGACTATACCGTGACCGTATACTTTTCTCTGCTTACATGATGAAAGGGGAACAGAACATTAATAAACAAAAATGAAACTTTTTTTGGCTGGCTGACTTTTTCCATTACGATGATGTGATATTTTCGTATCTGAATACTGCGATTCCATATAAAATAACTATACCTTAGATGACAATAACAGTATACTTGTACACAATACGCTTTTTCATAAACATCAGTTATAATTAATAGACAAAAGTTATTCGAAACCTTCCTTAGTGGTGATCTTAATCTTAGTCCCTTCTGTTTTCTTGATGATTTACGTGCAATTTGTTGATTTTTTTTTTTTATTTGACATAATCTACTCTACAAGTACTCATACACAAATGTAAGATTGATAGGTGAGGTTGTATACTGTTTTGCTTAACACAGTCTAGTTTTCACAAGAAACAAAGTCCTATGACTCAGAATATCCAGTTATATTTTATAACTTCAACCACAGGTTCAACCAAAATATTACAAAACTTGCAGTCATTATTGGCCGCATCGCGCACTGCTCCCAGCTTCCTAGTCAATCCTTGTCATGATATTAAATGAAGCCAGCAACTAGACTGACTTTGGTTAGATTTTGTGGAGTATCAGGGGATAAACAGGTTACATTAAACAAACCATAAAAAAGAGTTGTGGGAGTGACTTGCAAACACTTCCAAACATTTGTGAAATATTGCAACAAGCTGACATGATCCGATATGTAAGCTTAAATATCCTGAAATGATCCTAGACTAGGGCGATCTACGCTGGGGTTCCCGTGCCAATGTTTTTGTTTTGTTCTGTTTTGTTTTGTCTTTTCTGTTGTTTTTTTTGTTTTTGTTTAAACCATGAAAATAGTACAGAATAATAGGGTTTGAGTTTTTAGCTTGAATTGGCGTTTCTTTTTGCTTTGATTTCGGAAATTGTATTTATGCCACAGTTAGTCTAGTTTACTATTGTGAGTTAACTCCAAATTTTAATAGCCAATGCCTTTTTTTTTTTCACTCTTTCCAAAACGTAGCTTAACTCTAAAGCCTTGTTGTCTTCGGATTGCTGCAGCATTTTCCTACATAATTAGTATTGGTATCGTTAGAGCATGTTCGATCTCTACCTCTTTGTTACAGATTGGGTTACCATGGTGATAATGTTGAAGCAGTGTAAAGCTGTAAGAGTGTGTCCAACCATCGTTTGGTTGTAAATTTTGAAACTGAAATTTCAGTCACGCTGTCACTATTGTTGACTACAGTATTGCTATGGTCACCAGAAGTTACCTCGAACTGAGTAATAGGAGTGAAAACTTCGAACAGCTGATGGTGTGATTACTAGTACGTAATGGCAACGGTAATGTAAGTGGAAATGTAGACAGAAGGCTAAACTTTCTCTGCCGCTTGATTCTTGGGTGTATCAGTGTTAGTTATTGCTAAATACAACTCATAATTACCGAGCACTGCATGACATGTCTACTTCCACAAAGTAATCAATGCGCTGCCTGACGTAAAAGAACGTTAAACAGATTGTTATTTTAATTTTTGGAGTGGGGAAGGGGAGTGGTATTGTCAGTTTCCATTTAAGTATTGTTTGGAAAAGAAATGCACC
>JAWQUT010000003.1:1438016-1448342 GCA_033807755.1 Ellobium chinense | reverse complement strand
CCCCCCCCCCACAAGACTTTCCTAACAAATAAGAATATCTGTCGAGATGCACATACAAAAATACCGTCTGGTCACACCCTACACCAGGGGATTGTGACCCCCTTCCCCCTCCCCCAAACGGACGCGTTCTTGTTAAGTCGAGACAAGAAAATCAGTTTAGGGAAAGTGATGGGAAAGGGAGGGTGGGGGAAGCGGGGGTGCGCAGTGCATATGGAAGTCTTCTCTTAGATTTAGTTCATTTATTTCTTTCGCCGGCCTTGTTCAATGCGCCTTTTTCTGTCGGTATTCTTCCTTTTTCAAAAACAAACTTTTTAGCGCAGCAGTATCAGTCACATTCTTTCTGTCTTTCTTTCTTTCTTTCTTTCTTTCTTTCTTTCTTTCTTTCTTTCTTTCTTTCTTTCTATCGATGCATCATTCACATTTCTTTCTTTCTTTCTTTCTTTCTTTCTTTCTAACGATGCATCATTTACGTTTTCTTTCTTTCTTTCTTTCTTTCTTTCTTTCTTTCTTTCTTTCTTTCTTTATTTTAAACCTGTTAAACTCCCATCCCTTTCACTCCTCTCATCGACTTATCTTTTTTTAAAAACTATCCCGGTGCCTAAGATTGCATCAAAAATTGCAACAGCATACACTGTAAATAAGAAGCCATAGGAACGAGTTATTTTCCGTGAAATTTTATCATGAACTTTTTCTCCTTCTAAACAATTATATAGTACTTTATTTTGTTTTAACTAATATTCAACAACACGATGTGGTGAAATATCTCTATCAGCTAAACAGTTTTGAAGAACTTGTGTTACTGATTAGGCGGAATTGATTTGAATGTGCAGTAATGCGTGCTATTTTAGACTCTTTTTACTTCAAACGAAATAGGATAATGCATTCACTTTTCAGGTCGGGGTTTCGGGTAGCACTGCTTTTATCCTGTGTCATCTTCGTCGACGTAAAAGCGTGTATCCTGCAGGAACACTGTTTTGAATTTCCTCTGGTTAATATTCAGATTCCCTAAGTTTAGTTAAGTCATTAGATCATTAATGTCTCTCTGGACTTTGTATTTGCATTAAGATTTGCCTTTGGGTGCACTAGCGAATATCAAATGCAAAAGTTATAATTGCTCCGACTTTTCATTATACCTATACAGTATTCTGCATTTTGTATGATTATTAGAAAGCAGGATAGAGTGGAAGACAAAAAAAGATCCAGTCGTCTTGTCGAGAGAAAAACAAAATCGAAAACCTTGAAGGATAGGTGGACAGATAGCCAAAACTAAATAAGAATACAGTTGTGGGAGAGATCAGTGGTGTATTTTGTGTTTGTGTACTTTCCCTTCATGGTTGAACAATTAGTGATTAGATGGTGTATAGCTGTGATTTCCTCCAGTATGGTGTTTGTGAACACTTTTTACTGATAGGTATTCACTTGTGTTCAGTTGTAGTTGTTTACAGTATTCTCGTCACCTGAAGGTATGATGGGAATGGCGTGATGAAGCAATGGCGGATATTTTCCATATAATTTCTGTGATTTTGAACAATTACATGACTTATATGATACGGTTCAACAAATTCGTTCCATATAGTTATTGTGCTTGGTCCACTTAAATATCCTGCACAATTCAGTGAGATATACGATCACTGTTTGAATAAATTTTCGTCATATTTCTAAATTCCTACACCCACAAAATTTGCCTAACCGCCTTAGCATGGCATATAAGCAAGTCCCGACGCTTCAATAGTACATAACCACCCAACCAGCGGAAGCTTATGTGTTGGGAACTGGCCCCTATTCCGGTGTGGCGTTAACGTCCGGCGTGACGAAGGTCCTGGTACGGTTAGTTTATGCCGAACTAACCTGTAAAGCTTTGGGTCTGACCAGGTTCCTCCCATAATACGCTACCACAGAGGAATTGAGGGTTGGGGGTGGAGTTTGGCAGTGACAGTCCGGGTCAATATACGGAATAGAAGCTGTTGCTACGGGTCAAGAGGCATTAGTGGAAGCACTAGCTTGGCTCAACCATGTCATGGGAAAAGTGCCTTCGCAACTAGACGTTACTAGGTGATCCGATATGTAAATATCCTGAAATGATCCTAGGACGATCTACGCTGGGGTCCCCGTGCCACTCTTTTTGTTTTTGTGTTTGTTGTTTTTTGGTTTATACAGATTCAGACATGTTAACGCGTTTTTGTCGGTTTTTTTTTACATTTCTTAAAAACATTTCCCAAGGCATTACGAAGGCGAAATGCGGGTCACACTGATATCATCTTGTCGAAATCATTACTGAGTGTGAATTCGCATGATTGGTTTGATGAGTTTCTGATCTGTTGATGAACATGATACTGCTAGATCTTTTACCGTGAGGTCACGATTGTGTGTTTCTCCAAATGGTTTCTTGTTTTATTCTTCCTTCTGGCCTCGCCACTGGGCATTTGCCTTGTTCTTGCGCTGAATATGATGCTGTACTTTTGTAGGCCCACATCAGTAAAGCTCCTCGTGTGATATTTTTCTACAAAGATTCTTAAAGGGGATTGCATTTGAAAGATTTGGTTAGACTCGTTAGTAAAGGATTCATATTTTGAAGGGTGTTCGAATGTGTCATACCTGTTAACCAGCACACTACTAGATCTATTTTTAACTCCAACCCGTGCCACTTGTTTTTTTCTTCTTTTTTTCTTTATAGGTCAACCCCGCATGAATGACCTGGATAGTAGCCTAATAGAGCTCAGCCTCTGAGGTATGATAGTGCCTGCCCCTAGGTGTGACGTCAGGGGGTCACAGGCTAGTCACAGCCTTGCAGGCGCAAGGTGGCGGCGATACAGTTTTTGTCCGAAGAAGATGACGATTTCGACCCAGAACTGTTGTTTATTTATTCGAACTACAAACCAGCAAAAAAAACAAAAACAACCCACATATCATTATCAGTGGAATCCTTCTCGATATGATTAGTCTATGTATAGAGAGAGTACCTAGCGCATACGCTAGACCGGCGATCTTGACACGCGGACCAATTTACCCAACTTTACACACCAAATACTCAATGACAGTTCAGCCTATCTGCATAAATTTAGCATTACTGAAAAGCTCAATCTATCTCCCTCAATTTCATATCAGTAACAACAGTAACATTACATCTCATTGCGTAATAGCCCCTGTTAAAGACCAAGGGGTAGGCGTCGCATTGCCTGCCTCGCCGTCGCTTTCCTTTCGCACCCGTACTGTGTTTACAAATGGTGGTGTTGTCTGAATGGCATTTTCCAGTTGTCAAGTTCAGTGCTGATCAAAGGAAAAGATAGATACTATACTTTTCAAAGTACCGATAAAGCTGATTTTCTACAAAACGTCTACTTCTAGACTAGACAAAAAGTTTGGGGAGAGAGTTTTGAGGCGGTGGGGTGGAGAAAGATGAGAAGTTTTGCCTACGGAGTGGCATTATTGAACTGTCACGTCTTGTTAACCAGGAATAGATCCAGAACTCTTTATCTTTTAGAATAAAATGTATGGTAGCTTCACTTCGTCAGTGTGATGATATAGATTTCAGATTATAGATTGGAGGCATAGTAAAGCCTTTGATAGTAAGACAGATTATACGGAACAGATTGTAATAATTGCGTAAGTTTGTCTGTTGCTGTATACCATTAGGGAACGTTTGGACTCGACTCATTCGAGTTTGCCGAATTTTGAAAGACCAGTATTGAGCTAAAATCCAGGTCTGAAAGATTTGTTTGGAAAGGGGAGGGTGTGGGGACCGTGATTTCGACTTACTTGTATTCGACGACTTCGTGTTTGACTGTATTAACCACTTCATAGATTTAAGGTTCTGGAAGCTTAATCTACCCCCTTCTCCCTCATGAAATGATTTCAATTTCATCTTAAGATCTAGGCACTTCTAGCACTCGGAGAGTCCTAGAATGCAAAATTATTCCCTGTTTCCCATCCATACACGTAATGACTGAAAGTATTTTCCATAAATCACAGCTGATTAATCTGTGAAATTTTAGAATGAAGATAAAATATTGCTGCAGTAAAGCACTCCTATGGACGCATGCTTTCTTTCACTCGATTCCCATCTATCTCTTTCTATCTGTTTCTCTCTCTCTCTCTCTCTCTCTCTCTCCTTCTCTCTCTCTTGTCTCTCTCACTATGACAAGAAATCATAGAAGTGGAATTGCTAGGCTGGCCCATCTTCCCCCTCTTCCCCNGATCATGAGGGGAAAAAGAGGGGTGGGTGGGAGGAGAGGGGCATGGATTTCACAAAGTAATCATGCAATTATATAAGTCTATACATAACGGAGTAGACTAGACTTATCTCAAGAAAATATACAGATCAAAACAACACACACACAACGAATGATACACAAATCTTAGTGTCTTCCCCTCCGAACCAAATGTAAACAAAGCAAGCCAGGCGTAGCTGTGACCTTATGACGTCACCGAGAGAGAGCGAGCGAGGAAAACAGGGGGGATGCAGTCACAGCCGGTCAAGGAATGGGCACGAGATTTGACTCGCGTAAAAGCGATTAGCACGCGTGTAGTCTTATTAGGCTGTCCTGTGGGGATTGCAATATGTAATTAAATAGGTATAGAAGAGACCTGGTTGCACAGATATTGTAGATTGTCTTATCATCAGAGAAACAACGGGAACCTTTAACGCCACCTCGGAGGGTAGCGTAAAACTACAACGTGCACCTTTAACGCCACCTCGGAGGGTAGCGTAAAACTTTAAAGTAGGACACGCACTTCAAAAATAATTTTCCGTTTTTCAATACTTTTTCTCTCTAAAAATTATCTACGGTGCCCACCGAGTCAATTTTGCGAAGATAGAGCGTCGTTCTGTTACTATGCGTGTATGTAATATGACGCAATAAGGAGACCTAGAGTTACCGGGTTTGGCTCTAACGTCCATAATTATTCCCCTTCCCCGATCAGCAGAAGTCTGTGGCAAAAACGCTGACGTCACTTACGTTCCAGCAGCCACAGACACCTCTACCTGACAATGTATTATTCAGCTTTTAATTAAGGTTCTGGTATTCCAAATTCAAATGTAAAGTTTGATAGTGTAAGCCAGACAAAGTATTCTGCACTTTTATTGCCTCAGCGTGATTTTGTTTGGCATATCTACTGTTCACAGAAGAATTAATACATTCATACCAACATGCTATCACCCGTCCGCAGAGCCCTGGCTAGACTGCCTAGACAGCCTGGTCATGTGGCAAGAATGTCATTGACGTAAAGCTTATGGCCGCCACGCGCGCAGTGGTTGTAACAATTCGGACTTTGGATAATGTAACCCTGTGGGTTGTCTGGGGCCAGCAGAGGCGTTATATCATTATGACAGACGCTTGAAAGACTGTTTTATTGGAATATTGGGGCATCGTTTGATTTAATATGGTCTGTAGGACGGTGCAGTGTTCCTTTAAGTTTGTGCGTTAGACAACTTCCGGTTGAAATTTATAGTAGTAATGGCGGTCATTCTGATTAACGATTCGACGACAACAAAATGAGATAGACAGGTTTGTCCTCAGAGACCTCAGAAATCATGTGGATCATTTTCTTGAACGAGATAGATGTGCATTGGAAACGTTGGCAGACATCGCTACCTAGACTAGTCTAGATCGAGAGACAATAAGTCCCTGACACAAGATAACTTTTGAGTTGGACAGCTCAGAGTCAGACAGTTTCAGTAGTGTCAATCATTCAGCATGAAACCTCTTTACGACTTTACCTTACAGTCCCAGTCGTTGATCATGGTTTTGAGGAGGGGTGTCTACACCTCAGAGCATTTCAAGGTAGGCTAAAACAATGTGTTAACATGCCAGACCAATGTCTACGCAACAAAGCCAAAGCTTTATCGACTTGACGTTGACTGTCATCCGAGAGTTAAATTCAAAAATCAAATGCTTGGAAGGATTTCCAGGGAGGAACTCCAAATGAGATTCACACATCTCAAGGGACATTCTGAATGCTCCTGTATCAATGGACATTAGATATGCTTCTGTCTTGACGGCTATCAGGAATGCAGCATGCTCCTGTCTCGACAGACAATCAGTCGTCAGCATTGGAGACTTGCTTCTGCTGACATTGACGACAATGCTTCTGTCTTGATGGGCATCTTCATTGTTAGGATTGAACCGGATCCGACTGCATGCTAATCCAAAGCCAGAGCACTGAGCTAACACACCTAACACTCCCAAGTATTAATGGAGCAATTCTGATGACGTCGTTCATAATGTGCAAAATTTCGGTCGATGGTTACTAATTAAGGACTCTGGTGTTACACTAGTAGTTTTAGTTCTAGAAAAGTAGGATCCGAAACTCATACTTATTAATTTAATACAACTTAAACAATTCCTAACCCTACCGTTAACTGTAACCCTAATGCCCATCAAGACAGGCTGACAGGAGCATCAGTCGGGGCAAGTTCCTAAATAAATTATATTAGTCTAGACAGAAGCATTTAATTTTGTCAAAGCCAGTTCCTAACCCTAATGTCCATCGGAATAGGCCCAGAAGTACTTGTCCGCATCCGTCTTTTTAGTTTATAATGCATCCATGTTTTTAAGTGACTACTTTGAACAAAAAAAAATGGGGTCCTTTCTGGATGCTTCACTACAGTTCAACATTTTTTAAAAAGTAATTGTTCAGCATGGGTGAATGAGCTGACAGGAGTAGTTACAATGTGTTTTTGCTATCAGAATTCTTATAAAAGGATGTAAAATCAGGTTTGTAACATAAAAAAATGAATACAGTTACTGTGTTGAAAGTAATGAAAGTGTACTGTAAAGCTTGTTTGAAATAGTCTAGCTCTAGCTCCGGAATGCGTTGATTGAGGATGAGGGTGATGTCTTTGAAATAATCTAGGACTGATTTGTGACTTATCTATGACTAAATGAATTGTATTGAAGCAAGTGTGGTTCAGTCCGTTTTGTTCTATTTCTATATAGAGCAACAACAACAAAAAAAAGATATAAAGGGACTTCCGAAATCAGAAAATTATTTGGTTTACTAATGGAGAATTTGCCAATGTGCAGAGACACTAATCCCATGCAGACACAAGACTGCTGAGTGTAACAGATCTAAACTGAGACAAAACGAACACACTGTAAATTATACATTGCTTACACAAACCATTGTGAAGGCCGCTAGACTATTGCGGGTCTAGTAAATTATCCTGCTACATTCATTTCCTTCCATTACTTCCAAAATCCAATCAAAACACTAACTCATGGTGTGGATTTTAGTATTATTCAGCTAGATTTAGATCTTGATCTGGCTTGTTTTGTCTTTTGTGAGGTTTTCTTCATATAAATGGTGGTAATGTTACAGTACCTTGTCATAAATCTTTTAGACATTGGACCTGATGTTTCAGCCTCGGGAGTGGACCTAACTCAGACCTTAGACCATAAATTTGTCAGCCAACTGACATTGAATAATCTACGACTACATAATTTGTTGNAGAACGTCATTTCTGTGGTACAACGTTTCTCTGTACACGAAAGAAACAATGTTCTACCATCCCGTCACCCTCCCAGTACGAAGATGCCAACAGTGCCTGGTATTTAGATATGCAAATTTAAATAGTCCCTAAAATCAGAAAATTTGCTATAGGGAAGTGGGAGTTGGATTAGAATTTCAAAGGCAAATAGATGCAAATACTCTTGTGGACTCAGAATAGATGAGGTTTAGCCATATAAGTATAAATTGTGTGGTTGTTGCTGGATGGATAAGGTTACCTTGTCTACTTTGTGAAAAGACCTAACATATTAAGTAGTCTGATTTATTGCCATAGTCCTCTAAATCTAATGGTCTTGGGACATTTTTCTTTGTGTCAAAATCTGGAGGAAAGTATTTTGCGCATGAGACCCCTAAAAAAGTTAATGAGGGGTGTAAAATCTTATGTATAGCCAACAGTAATAAAAACACTGGCATTTTCATACCTCCCGACTTACATGGCACAATTATAGGCATATTGCCTATCTCAGATAAGACACTTTGCAAACTGGGCTATTTTCGCGCTTTCATAACAGTTTATAATTCCGTTTTTCTAAAGACAGCACTCATTTCATAGATGCTATTCTGATGTATGTATCATCACTAGGAATATTAATAGGGTAGACAATCTAATTGTGACTGCTGTGACGTGTCATATTTGACGGACCATCTCGCGCTCTTTTTATTTCATATAGACTCTATTTATTTTTTATAAACGTGTTTGCTGTTTTGTCCATTTATTTTCATCTCATAGACTTTGATATATTCATAGACAGTAGCATCCCAACCATCTGTCCATCACCAGTCGTGTACCATCAGTGGCATCTGTAGATGTATACAATAATACTCCTAGAGCAATTACGATTCGGTTGCCTTCGATTTCCCATAAAAGTGGCCTTTCAATGAGGGTGCAAAGAGTTTATTGGATAGAAAAAGGTCATAGGTCATTGGGTTAGATATTTTTTTCAGTAATGACGGTTGTAAATGGAAACACACAGACTGTAGGAAAAGCGTTGCAGTATCAGAAACACTTTGTGAAAAAAAAAAACAAACCCACTGTATATGACCTCTAGTTTCACTCTACTACAATCACCAACCTCAACACTACCACCACCACTACCACCACACCACCACCACCACCACTACCACCACCACCACCACTGCTATTACTTTCGGCATTACAGGGATTACTATTCCTCCTCCATCCACCACTGCTACTATGATACTGATGCCGCTGCTGTTAATGATGTTAACAACAATCACTATTCCTTCTACTGATATCTATGCACTTCTACTAATGCCGTTACTGTTGTTGCTGCTCCGGTTGTTGCCACTGCTACAACAAACAACAACTAACTATTATAATTTCTGCTGGAGAAAAATAATCCTTTGTTCATATACCCCATCGACGTTTTTACTTTTCTTCAGAGGTAGCATTACTAGTTTGTGCTTTTTGTTGCAACAGCAAGAACATTAGTGCAATTATGGTAGTAGTAGAAGTAAAAGCAGCAGTTGTTCCTCTAGCAGTAGTGGTAGTAGTAGTAGTAGTGGTAGCAGCAGCAGTAGAAGTAGTAGTCATAGTAATAGTAGTAGCAGTAGTAGTAGTAGTGGACAGCAACAGCAGTAATAGTAGTAGTTGTATTAGTAGTAGTAATAGTAGTAGTAGTAATAGTCGTAGTAGTAGTCATACTAGTAGTAATAGCAGTAGTATAGTAATAGTAGTATTAGTATTAGTAGCAGTAGTACTAGTAGTAGTAGTTGTTGTTGTTGTTGAAGCAGCAGCAGCAGGCGCAACGATGGAAATGATAATAGTAGTGGAAGTAGAGTAACTGGTGCTGGTGGTAGCGGTAGCGGTAGCGACGGGGATAGTGATGGTAGTAGGGATAGGGTATGGGGAATGGCAGGGTGACTGGTGGAGATGGGTTTGACACACAGGTAGTATATTGCCTATTGGGATGGTCAATACTCTTGTATTATGACTAAAACTTAAAACCGTCTACACTCAGACAACCCAAGACGAGGAAAGACGTCAAAAACATATTACATGTAGATTTATAGACTGCACATGTATTTTAATGTCCATAATATTTGTGTTAACTAACGCAAATCAGGTTCTCGCAAAAAATTCAAACTTTCGTATTCATAAACGTTACGTTAGCTTAAAGTATTTTGCGTTAAGGCGGGGAATTGTAAATCTCAATCTGAGGAAGTCTCTATATGCTGATTACTGACTGACGTTCACTATCTAGCTATCATACAGTCGGGGAAACTAATGCGCAACAGTTGGGTTTAGTATAGAACAGAAATTGCTATAGGTGCATTCAGAGTAGTAATTGTTACTAGATTGGCCCAGTCAACTACAAGGCTACGAGTGAACTTCAGTACTGATTCTTAGGTGGCTTACAAAGCAACCCTTTGTCCAGTTTGTTATCATTTATGGGTCCTTTTCCAAAGGGTTTCATTACATTTCTACGTCTTCCTTTTCCTCCAGATATAGCGCTGTATTCAAATCTCTATCCATTCTTCGCTTTTCTAAAGCATTCTTTCCCTTCCATGTCCCTGTCCACCTTACCTTTGTTATGAGCTTTTCTAACATTTGATTTCTTTTTTTATTATACGGCCAAAGTATTATCATTTTCATGGCGATAAATTTGTGTGATAATTGACAACTTCATATACAACCTCTATTTCGGTTGCGTCATTCCGTAATTTTTAAAAGTCTTTTAGCAATTATTTTGCTGTCAAGTCTTTTCTTATTGGCAAAGCTAGTGTTGACTCTCCATGTCCTTCTTTAATGACCTCTAGATATTCAAAATGCCCCAATTGTCAGTCCTTTTTTGGAAG
>JAWQUT010000003.1:1426878-1438011 GCA_033807755.1 Ellobium chinense | reverse complement strand
GGGGGGGGGGGAGGGGGAGGAGGAGATGTCTTTACATTAAAAAATCACTCCTTTCGTTTCGCTTTGTTCTTTTGTGACGATGATATATTCTTATTTCTGTTCTCATTCATTGCAAGCTGAGTGTTAGTCACATTCTTTTTTTTTGCCTTCATGAAAAAGGGTAAAAGCTTCGGATTCTTCTCGCCTTTTTTTTTTTTTTTAATNTTTTTTTTTTTATATGAGTGTCTGGAATGAATTATTTCAGTTTGTGTATACTGTATGTGTATATGTGGTTTGTCTTCCTCAGCCATGTTTTCTCTTACTGACAAAGAAAAGAGTAGCTCTCCTTCTCCTCTTCTCCTCTCTCTCTCTCTCCCTCAGTCTCTCTCTCTCTCTCTCTCTCTCTTTATCTCTCTCTCTCTCAGTCTCTCTCCCTCTCTGTCTTTCTCTCCCTCTCCTCCATGCTGTATCTCAGTTTAAATTCCGAAATCAGTGTCTATTGAATAACTTTGTTTTTATTATAATTTTTTTATATATAGACTACAACTGATTAATTGTTTGCAATAATGCTGCGTGCATTCCTATATTCCTTGCCCTATGTGTGCAGCTGGGAAGTGTGTCAGGGTCACGAGTGAACGCTAGACTCACACGTGAAAGTTAGGGATGGTTCAGGTAGTAGGTATTTAAGGATTAAATTGCTGTGAAGTTTGCGCCCCTGTTGTGTAGTAGTAGCAGCACGTTCAGACTTACAAGCTGAGAGACCCTGGGTTCGATTTCCGATCGAGACTGGAGTTTTCTAGTGTAGGTTTTTTCGGCCCTTCCTCTCAACATTGATCTTTCACAGTAATCTGGCAAAATCCTCAGTGACACACTTCCCATGGTAATTATGTAATTACTCTCTCTCTCTCTCTCTCTCTCTCTCTCTCTCTCTCTCTCTTTCTCTTTTGTCTCTCTCACTATGACAAGAATTTAAAGAAGTGGAATTGCTAAGCTGGCCCATCTTCGCCCACTTCCCCCTCTCCCCCCTCCCCNCCCCCCCCGAGCCACCGGCGGGACCCATCACTGTTTGAAGCAGCTGACTGAAATTGTACGTAGGTGTTGACATGGTATGTGAAAATAGCGCCATTCATTTTCATGCTTGAAACTATGAAACAGGAATTGGGATCATGAGGGGAAAAAGAGGGGTGGGTGGGAGGCAAGAAAATATACAGATCAAAACAACACACACACAACGAATGATACACAAATCTTAGTGTCTTCCCCTCCGAACCAAAGGTAAACAAAGCAAGCCATGCGTAGCTGTGGCCTTATGACGTCACCGAGAGAGAGCGAGCGAGGAAAACAGGGGGGATGCAGTCACAGCTGGTCAAGGAATGGGCACGAGATTTGACTTGCGTAAAAGCGATTAGCACGCGTGTAGTCTTATTAGGATGGCCTGTGGGAATTGCAATAAGTAATTGAATAGGTATAGAAGAGACCTGGTTGCACAGATATTGTAGTTTGTCTTATCATCAGAGAAACAACCTACACCTTTAACGCCACCGTGGAGGGTAGCGTAAAACTTTAACGTAGGACACGCACGTCAAAAATAATTTTCCGTTTTTCAATATTTTTTCTCTCTAAAAATTATCTATGGTGCCCACTGAGTCAATTTTGCGAAGAAAGAGCATCGTTCTGTGACCGTGCGCGTATGTAATATGACGCAATAAGGAGACCTAGAGTTACCGGTTTGGCTCTAACGTCCTTAATTATTCCCCCTCCTCGATCAGCAGAAGTCTGTGGCAAAAACGCTGACGTCACTTACGTTCCAGCAGCCACAGAAACCTCTACCTGACAATGTATTATTCAGCTTTTAATTAAGGTTCTGGTATTCCAAATTCAAATGTAAAGTTTGATAGTGTATGCCAGACAAAGTATTCTGCACTTTTATTGCTTCAGCGTGATTTCGTTTGGCATATCTACTGTTCACAGAAGAATTAAAACATTCATACCAACATGCTATCACCCATCCGCAGAGCACTGGCTAGACAGCCAGTGGGGTGGCAAGAACGTAAGAACAGCCAGTGATGTGGCAAGAACGTATTTGACGCCACGCGCGCAGTGGTTGTAACAATTCGGACTTTGGATAATTTAACCCTGTGGGTTGTCTGGGGCCAGCAGAGGCGTTATATCATTATGACAGACGATTGAAAGACTGTTTTATTGGAATAATGGGGCATCGTATGATTTAATATGGTCTGTAGGACGGTGCAGTCTTCCTTTAAAGTAGGACACGCACATCAAAAATAATTTTCCACTTTTCAATACCTTTTCTCTCTAAAAATTATCTATGGTGCCCACCGAGTCAATTTTGCGAAGAAAGAGCATCGTTCTGTTATCGTGCGCGTATGTAATATGACGCAATAAGGAGAGCTAGAGTTACCGGGTTTGGCCCTTAAGTCCAGAATTATTCCCCTTCCCCGATCAGCAGAAGCCCGCGGCAAAAACGCTGACGTCACTTATGTTCCAACATCTGCAGACACCTCTACCTGACAATGTATTATTCAGCTTTTAATTAAGGTTCTGGTATTCCAAATTCAAATGTAAAGTTTGATAGAGTAAGCCAGAAAAAGTATTCTGCATTTTTATTGCCTCAGCATGATTTTGTTTGGCATATCTACTGTTCACAGAGGAATTAAAACATTCATACCAACATGCTATCACCCGTTCGCACAGCACTGGCTAGACAGCTGGGCCATGTGGCGAGAACGTATTTGACGTAAGCTTATGGCCGCCACGCGCGCAGTGGTTGTAACAATTCGGACTTTGGATAATGTAATCCTATGAGTTGTCTGGGGCCAGCAGAGGCGTCATATCATTATGACACACACTTGAAAGACTGTTTTATTGAAATAATAGGGTACCGTCTGATTTAATATGGTCTGTAGGACGGTTCAGTCTTCCTTTTTAAGTTTGTGCGTTAGACAACTTCCGGTTGAAATTTATTGTAGTAATGGCGGTCATTCTGATTACCGATTCGACGACAACAAAATGAGATTCAGATAGACAGGTTTGTCCTCAGAGACCTCAGAAATCATGTGGATCGTTTTCTTGAACGAGATAGATGTGCATTGGAAACGTTGCCAGACATCGCTACCTAGACTAGTCTAGAGCGAGAGGCAATAAGTCCCTGACACAAGATAACTTTGAGTTGGACAGCCTTCAGACAGTTTCAGTAGGCCTAGACGTCTAGTCTAGATCTAGACTAGACTTTCTAGTGTCACTCTGACTCATTCAGCATGAAACCTCTTTACGACTTTACCTTACTGTCCCAGTCGTTGATCATGGTGTTGAGGAGGGGTGTCTACACCTCAGAGCATTTCAAGGTAGGCTAAAACATTGTGTTGACGTGTCAGACCAATGTCTCTAGGCAACAAAGCCAAAGCTTTATCGACTTGACGTTGACTATCATCCGAGAGTTAGACTAAATTCAAATGCTTGGAAGGGGAGGAACTCCAAATGAGATTCACACGTCTCAAGGGACATTCTGAATGCTCCTATATCAATGGACATTAGATATGCTTCTGTCTTGATGGATATTAGGAATGCAGCATGCTCCTGTCTCAACAGACAATCAGTCGTCAGCATGTTACTTAGAGTTAGAGACTTGCCTCTGCTGACATTGATAACAATGCTTCTGTCTTGATGGGCATCTTCATTGTTGGGATTGAACCGGATCCGACTGCATGCTAATACAAGGTCTGAGCACTGAGCTAACACACCTAACACTCCCAAGTATTAATGAAGCAATTCTGATGACGTCGTTCATAATCATAAAATTTCGGTCGATGGTTACTAATTAAGGACTCTGGTGTTACAGTAGTTTTAGTTTTAGAAAAGTAGGATCCGAAACTCATACTTATTAATTTAATACAACTTAAACAATTCCTAACCCTACCGTTAACTGTAACCCTAATGCCCATCAAGACAGGCTGACAGGAGCATCAGTCGGGGCAAGTTCCTAAATAAATTATGTTAGTCTAGACAGAAGCATTAGTCTAGACAGAAGCATTTGTCAAAGCAAGTTTCTAACCCTAATGTCCATCGGAATAGGCCCAAAAGTACTTGTCCGCATCCGTCTTTTTAGTTTATAATGCTAATGCATGCATGTTTATTGTTTTTAAGTGACTACTTTGAACAAAAAAAAAATGCGTCCTTTCTGGATGCTTCACTACAGTTCAACATTTTTTAAAAAGTTGTAAAATCAGGTTTGTAACATAAAAAAATGAATACAGTTACTGTGTTGAAAGTAATGAAAGTGTAAAGCTTGTTTGAAATAGCTCCGGAATGCTTTGATTGAGGATGAGGGTGATGTCTTTGAAATAATCTAGGACTGATTTGTGATTTATCTATGACTAAATTAATTGTATTGAAGCAAGTGTGGTTCAGTCCGTTTTGTTCTATTTCTATCTAGAGCAACAACAACAAAAAAAAAGATATTAAGGGACTTCCGAAATCAGAAAATTATTTGGTTTACTAATGGAGAATTTGCCAATGTGCAGAGACACTATTCCCATGCAGACACAAGACTGCTGAGTGTAACAGATCTAAACTGAGACAAAACGAACACACTGTAAATTATTCATTGCTTACACAAACCATTGTGAAGGCCGCTAGACTATTGCTGGTCTAGTAAATTATCCTGCTACATTCATTACCTTCCATTACTTCCAAAATCCAATCAAAACACTAACTCATGGTGTGGATTTTAGTTTTATTCAGCTAGATTTAGATCTTGATCTGGCTTGTTTTGTCTTTTGTGAGGTTTTCTTCATATAAATGGTGGTAATGTTACAGTACCTTGTCATAAATCTTTTAGACATTGGATCTGATGTTTCAGCCTCGGGAGTGGACCTAACTCAGACCTTAGACCATAAATTTGTCAGCCAACTGACATTGAATAATCTACGACTACATAATTTGTTGTGTGCAGATTACCAGAAGCTAGACCATGCTGATTTTGTCGAAAATAATTATCTTAATGCCACAGTTTAGGGACATACCTCTAGATGGATCTACTTTTTTTTGGAAATTATTTTAATAAACATCTTTTTTATCACATCTATAGAGAAACATTTTCAATACTATTCACACTGAAATCTATAATGATTCATCGTTAAGCCATTGATAAAGCATATATTTGTTCTGCAGATTCTCTACATGTCTAACCTTGAATTTCAGGCATACAAGGGACTTGATGAAGTGTTAATCAAGCAAACAATGGTCGGACTTTCCAGCTAGCCCAGAGCAAAGACTGCATTTAGTGTCTGGAAAGGTGGTAATGCCAGCTTACTGTCCCTTCTGCAAAGACACTGAAGGAGATTTTTTTTATTATTGTGTTTAATTTACTTTAACTAAAGACAGTTTAGCTTATTTAATGCACGCTTCAAATTAAGCCGTTGAGCTGAGATTGAGCACAAACTGAATGTATGAATAGTGAGGAATTCTGCAACTAGCACCTCGCAAAATGTGAACTGAAAACTTAAAACAAAATAGCAGAATTCCTTTTGTACAACTGAGGTGCATTTACAGTATAATATATTTACAGTGGAACCGTGATGAGACAATCATGGCTTAGCTTAATTCCCCTATTAGCATATATTCTCTTTCAAAATCCCGGCTGTTTTTAAGCATGTTGGATAACATTTCCTTGTGATAACACACTCTCACTGTCGCAGAAGCTTGATCTTTAGGGTAGAGTGTTTTATTGAGGGTGTGTTCTTTTTGTACTAATATAGCGGAGAGTTCCAATGTAGGAATAAATTAATGTGGGACAATTGTTATTTGTTGTGGAGAGGAGAGCTTTATTAATCTGTGACAATATAATGTCATGACTAATGTTTTCTTATGGTTTTATCATTTGTGCTAATTTACAGGTCCCTTGTTATCAGAAGACACCAAAGAAATTGCTGCAGCCATGGTAAATTGTGAAGAGGATGGCAATGTTCTCTCACATTACTGAAACTGTGTCAGGTGAGTATAATGTTAAGTATGCCTGAAAGAAATTTTGTTTTGATTTACATTTAATTAGTTTTTAAAGTATTCATAGCTTGGTTTATTTCATACAGTTAAAGAGCAGTTAGAAAAACTTATATAGTCTAAACATATTACATAATGATTTGATCTCTTCAGCAGAAATACCCAGCACACTCTGCAATTTTTTATGATCATCAGTTTTCGGAGCTTTACACTAACTTTATTAAATTGCAGGAGGCAAGACCCTTACTTGTGTATATCGCATGATGTATTTTTTAAATACTAAATATAAGGCCCTTGTTATTCTGGAAGAACCTCCATTTCTTCTTGTCATTGCTGTTTGTGTCATCTGCTGTTTAAAGAGTTGACATGTCAAACCTGTATCTGTAGCTGATTTTTTAAAATATAGCCTTAGCTCTATTTCTCCACTGAAATCACAGGTATGATTTTAAACACATGACTGCAGATGGTTTATTGTCTGGATACTTTTATCATTAGCCTTAGAGATAAACAGTTCAGTACATGTCATGAATCAAATGCAAGTTGTTGTTGTGTCTCTTGGTGATAGCTATGAATTAAAAACTGATGTGTTTCAAAGAGAGGACTTGTTTACTTCTCTTTTTATTGTTCTCCACTGACATCAAAAATTAGTGTTTGCACAGCATTAAATCAATTCTTTAATAGCAGTATGTGCTCTTGAACACATCTGTTATGAAAACATTTAATATGAAACAAGTGAATAGCAAACTATTTTGACATTTTGGCAAGTCCTGATATTTCATTTTGTTATGCTGATTATGAATATGATGAAATGCAATTATCATTAATCCATTAAATTACATCTATGAGGAATCCCTTACCATCCTATTTTCAAATTAAAAAAATTGTATCTCTCTCACTTTTATCAGCTGCAAGCAAGCAGTGCACACTCCTGACTTAATCACCTCAAGGCCAGACAAAGGATTGTTTTTCAGGATTATTTAATCAGGCTTGATCCATTTGCATCACAGAATCTTAGCTGCCATGCTTTGAACTAGATTCAATAGGGCAGCTGTTAGTTTTTCTCATGGATAGTCCAAAATGTGCCTACTGTGAAATGACTTGGTGGGTCCTGTGAATTTCTTATTAAATGTGTTCGAGGAGCTTTCGTTTTTGGCCATTTCTGAGCAGTGGTGTGCTTTACCTGTCAGACAACTGAATCTATTACTCAGTCATTTACAGGTATGCTTTTCTATTCCAAAGGTCTCAGTGAAACTTACACCTGTGTTTGTGGAGCAAATCTACAGTGACAGACAAGCCAGTCTAATAGGAATCTCCAGTGGGTATTGACTATTCCCAAGGTTTGGCTTGCCCATATCAGGGATATGGACTTTACTGCCCCTGACATTCGGCTAATGCATAAGGTGGAGGGCACCAGTCCTAGGACTCCAAATGTCTAAAGACAGATGTCTGCCATCACGATGCAGGTGGAATTTTAAATGTTTGTCAGAGATAAACAGGAAGCACTCTGCATGAGAGCAAGCATCTCACACTAAAACAAACATTGCATGGAGTTTGCAGTAATTTGCATCTGAACTGTATCCAAAATCATGGAAACAAGTGATGCTAAGGCTGTAATTTTTTTGTTTGGTTTTTTGTTTGTAACTCCTCGAAAAGTTCTTAAAATATATTTTGACCTTTTTGCTGAAAATGAACCTTAGGATGAGCAGAAGGCTCGTTCCGTCTGTCAAACCTGTGATTTAGTTTTAGATGGGAAAGAATAATAGCATTGAAACTATACAGTGCCTGCCACACAAAAATTGAAGTTCCCATCTATATCTTTAATCTCAGGAGACCACATTTCTGTTCCTGCTGTGAAATGGAACTTGGATAGGGAGCAGACAGCATAAAGTACGAAGAAAGATGTGAAAGTGAGCATGAGCATGTGTCATTATTGCATCATGATCTTGCAGCAACATTAGATAGGATTGTAAATTATTCTTGTTGTGGAAAAGGTTGCCTTAAAGCCAAATGCATCTTCTCTCATAAGGTCATCTTTCATAAGACTGAATCACAGCTTTTTTTATTTTTTGGTCAAAAGCTTGTGCTTATGCAATACGGTCACTAAAACAATGAAACATAGATGATTTTTCTTTGTTACTCTTTATTGTGTTGGTATAGAGCCATAACAGGGCAAAATAGTACAACGTGAACATAAAAGCTGCAAAATGGATTAGTTTTATTAATCCTGTGCCAGCGTCAACAGAGTCCAAACAGAAAATTGGTTTTGCAGAACTTGCAAACCAAACAAGAAAAACAGAATCACTTTGCTGAAGTCAGGAAAATATATACAGTAAATATTTAACCATACTCTGTGTGAAGAGAAAACTTATGGACATATCATCCCTTTATTCTGTTTCTGTTGCATTACTTTACTGTAGGCACTAGATGAATGTTATTCCTTTGGTTTATACACAAGTATATAATGAAAAGCATGCTGAAAAAAATGGGGAATAGGCTGGATATTACCAAGAAGCAGGATGGAGCCTCCTGAGTTCAAGAAGTATTTATTAAAATCTCAAGAATGCATTTAATAGTATAAACTAAGCAGAAAGACTTGTAAAATTTTTATCATTTTCAGTGTTGTTTTTGAACATGTCTGTTGAATGATCTTTTCTTCATTTCTTCCTTTAAATCAACACTGTCTGTTGTCATCTTATTCAAAGCATCTCCTTACATAAAGAAAATTTTTCTATGTCATGTCAGTCTGCATGATCTGCTGTTGTCTTCACCGTTTTCTGACTGCTCCATCTTGTTAGGCTGGATATCATCATTGGTCCTTGTGTGGCTATCATCTCTGATGCTTGTATTCATTGACTCTAATTTTATGTATACACTGCCTGTATTACATCAGTGTATAAATTTGTAAAAAAAATATTTCTTCTTGCTTACTATACTGCATGCCACTTAAATTTACCTCTAATTTTGACTCAGCCATTTCCAAGTAAAAAACAGTCCTGTTATTATATGGCATGATGCATTCTGTGGATCTCTTTAATTTTTAATAAAAAAATGTTTGCTTTGCCCAAAGCAACGTTTATGAGCCTACTGTTTGGAATGGCTAAGCGAGTTTTTATGGTGGGGTAATAATCTATGGGCGTGGGTATGGTTTGTACTGGATTTCAACTGTATTTAAATTGCAGCCATAATGTTCTGCACCATTGTCTTTTTTATCTGTCATCACAAGCCTACAGCTGGCTAATATAGTTTGATGAAATGTATACTAATGAAAATAAATTACTTTTCTTTGAATTATACAGTGCTTATGTTTTGTTTATTACTGGAAATGCGTGAATAGTGAGATTACTGGAAAATTGCACTGTTTTCCGTGGCTGCACATGACAGTTGAACCTCATATCCATGAACATCATTTTCTTTAAACTCTTCATAAGCCTCTGCTGGTAATGCTTTGGTTCCAGTTCCAAGTCTTCTAACCAGCTTTATTCGTGAAATTACAAACTCAAAATTATGGACTTGGTTTACTAGAATTAAGGGCAAGTGCGGCAGAACTAGGTCATTTTCATTAATAAAGGGAACGTTGTCATTTTGGGATGAAAAATGAGTCTCAGGGCCAGGAAGAAAGATAAACGGGGGTGTTTGGCTGCTATATTGGAAAATATGCATAACTTTGAACCCTTCAATCTGGAGAACAACAGATGGTAGGATGCTAGGTTGTTTTTTTTATTTGAAAGATCACTGTATTTATAACAGAATGTCACAGGCTGTTTTTGATTTCTTGGATAGATTATTTTTTATAATTCTTTTAAAAATGTCATGAAAAAACATTGAAAATTTTGAGAAATTTCAACTTTAAACATTTATAAAAGATAAAAAACACAAGATATAAAAAAAAAAACGGTGATAATTTCAAAACAGAGGCATGGAGAGTTGTTATGCAAAATTTTATGTAAATTGGACCAGGAAAAAGTCAGATCGAAGGGATAGAGTGATGAAAATTGTGATTTTGAAATAACTGAGATAAAGATTATCTACAGATATTCACACACTTTTACTTACTTAGGCAATCCCAGGATCATACAGTGGACCTCCCTCTATCTTCTCAAGCTCCTCCAAAGCCAAATTTTCCACTTGTATGGGTCATGCCTATTATCTAGAAGGGTGGCAGGTTAGACAAGCCTTTCAGGGATTCATTTTTTCATGGAATTTTGTCAATTTTCCATGCATTTGAGGCCATTTCCTTTTGCATCAAAATAAACTTTTTGAGACAGGTATCATGAAAATAACTTCAGAAATCAATAAAGGACATGTCACCTTTCAAGAAGCTGCCCCGAACTTATTTTACATAGTTTGACCCAATTTTACCCCTACAGGGTGCCGCACTTGCCCTTAATTCAAGTTCATGAGGTTCCACATTGTTATAACTCCAGTCGAGCAAAATCATGGTTCCCTTTGACAAATCTTTAGACCCAAATTTATTTCTCTATACAAGATTTCACATATTCTGTGAAATTTGACAGATTTGAAAAAGATGAGACAGCCCTGGAGAGTTAGTATTATTCATGCTCGACTGTGGTTTTGATTCTATCAAAATGCACTCGAACTCACATTTATTATGAAATGGGAGAATCTAAACTGGTTTAAACTTGTAAAATATATTTTTAATTTAACGGCCATCGGAATGATCAGCCCAAGATATAACTTTGGGATGTATTAAATTCTTTGGAATACTGCTAATTAACACAAATATTATGCATTCGGCTAATGATCACCTTTATTGTAATAAATAAACTGATAATTGTTTATAATTCAGTATCTTTCAAAGATTGCACACATTTCATGCATGTTATTTTGCTTTATGAATCATTACATGAAAGCCTTAACTTCTTCTCTTCATTACTTTTTTCTGTCATATTGTTTGTCCTGGACATTCTCTTTCTGTTTTACATTATAGTAGTACTGTATGTGGACTTTTCCTTTTTGCATCATGTATGTTGCAACTGTTAATTTACTGGACACCGCAGAAATTTCAGAGGATTTTAAGAAAATTTGGACAGCATTTTTATTTCCCCAATTTACTCGGATGTGGATAGGTACACGTCTCTGGCTTTTGAGTTGCGGTTGGGGAGAGGGCGTGGAGGT
>JAWQUT010000003.1:1390330-1420643 GCA_033807755.1 Ellobium chinense | reverse complement strand
CTTAAAAAAAACCAACAAAACAACAACAAACTGTCATCCCTTTAGTACCACAGTGTAGGGGCGGCCCCTCAGGAAATTGTATGGATGGGCCGAGTCCGTAAATGATGAGTACTAATTAACTTATATTTAGCAACACATTGTTAAAAATCTCAATTAACTATGACATGTTGTCATAAAGACTCTTGCCACTGATATCACAGAAAGAAAAAAAAAATCAAATATCAACTTGAAAGTTGGCACTGAGCAATACTTCTAGGCTAATGAGCATGTACTATGAAAATGACATGATAATCACAGCATCTAACAATAATCTTCACAATGTAAACCCTCTCCCTAGTTGAACCTAGTTTCAATACAAATTTGACCCTGGCAATGTAGATAATCCACTGTGAGCTCACTTTGTCACCAAATATAAAAGTGGTAGTACAACATAACATCATGCAACAAAACAAAACTGTGTGCCAAGTTTGAGATAAGGGGAACAGTAACTTTTTGGGTTATCATTGGGTTATCATCCAATTTTACTTCCAAATCTACAATTTTATATTTACCGTTTTTCACTCAGATACAAAAACATCTTTCTTTGCTCTTGATCTAATTGTAACAGTAGGTACTGCAAACGCACGCCTCAGGGAGGTGGAAAATGTTGCCCGCTCGCTTCCCACCCAGTTGATAGGCATTCTTTAAGAAAGTCTATCTTAGCTTATACCTGTTCATTTTTCATGAAATAAAAACGTAGTAAAAATTGGTATCTTTGTTGTTTGTTTGTGTAAACGGTGTTAAAATAAGATATTTAGAAGTATCTTTGCAAGACATGGTATATTCTTCACTATTAAAGGGGGAGGAATGTGAGCCCATCTAATAATTTTTCTAGAAGCTGTTACACAATATCTAGGGAAGTGTGTCACCAGGGATTTCACGAAACTATTGTGAAAGATCAGTTTGAGAAGAGGAATCGAAAAAAAACTTAACACTAGAAATTCCCTACTGGATACCGAACCCAGGATCTCCCAGCTTGCAAGTCTGAACGAGCTACCCCTACACCGGAGGGACATTAATTTCACAGCAATTTAAGCCTTAAATACATACTGTACCTGTCCTACTGCCTGAAATATTCCCTAACTTACGTGTAAGCCTGATGTTCACTTGTGACCCTGACATACTTCCCGACTGCTCACACAATGTTTTGTCTACACCGCATATAATGAATGTAGTTTTATTTTTTTTGTTGATGAAAACAAGTATGAATAAACCATATGGGTTTTACCATCCCTTAAGACGTAGTAGTAGACTACCGAAGATGAGAGTAGTGCGTAAGGCTTTTATGAAGCGCTTGCTAGGGGTTCCCTAGCAGGCATGAATAGCCTTTGTAATCATGAATTAAGTAAACTGTTTAACACACAGATAAGACGAAGCAAAATTTAAGGTTTATATTTAAACCTTGTACAACAAACCTCTGTTTTGGGTAATAAATTCAGATGTCGGTGAAAGCAGAGGTGGACTTTAGGAGATTCGTAGAGGCAACTCACTGACACATCACAGAAGACTGTCCGATATTATAATTTCGGGAATTCCCGTTCTGACGAATCTGATTTGAAGGCATATTGATCTACGTCTCGTCCAGAAGGTGGGGCTGATACCCGATCACAATGCCATTTTGAACAGAGATCCAGACACTGGATCGGTGGTCTTTAACATACCAGTAATAATTTAAATCTACGGTGTGTCCCGTTTTCATATCCACCACTGAGAATCAGCCAGTTCTGTGCACAGGAGGGCAAAAAAAACCACACCAATGTACATTAAAAAGAAACAAAAACTCAGACCAGTTTTGTTTTAATTGATAGATATTGTTAGATGTGATCATGTCTACTAATGCCATCCGATCAGAGGCGTAGCGTAATGGTAGTCAAATAGTCACTGACTACCAATGGGGTAAAGAATGCTTCATACAATGTTTAAAAAAACAGATGACTCCCACAAAAGTAGGCTACTGATATAAGAGATGCCAACGTTCATCGCCCAACGTGAATTCTCAGCTAAGCAGTCTCAAAAATATAGCACTTGCACCCTGCGTGTGCCCCAGGCACAGCTCAACTGCTTAGCCAGTCAAGTAGTCATTATAAAATTTTGACTAGGCCTACTTCTACAGTCTTATAGGTGCAAAATTCAAGTCACTACGGTCACTCATTTAGCCTGTTGACCTCCTCTTTCTAGAAAGGGAAAAGCATGGGTGGCAAGGTGAGAATCACGACCTAAACTCTCGAACGCGTTCCCTTGACCAGGTTCAGTATAGGTGGTGAAGGAATAAGTCTGTCCATAGGAAAACTTTGGCAAAAATAACACAGAATTACAAATCCACATTGGCAGTTCTGAACTGTTACGCAGCAGGTCAAAGAGAAATATGATAGACAGTAGACAGGTACCCATGACTTCTTGTTGCCAGCCCAAGATTTGCAATCAAGTGATCACTGCACAAATTTTTCACAAGGATTTACAGAGGTTCATCCCTGAGACCAAATAAAAGGTGAGGGTCAGCTAGACAGCCATTCCTATCTCCCGTGCGTGATCAAAAGGAAAAAGCAAGGGAAAGTTGGTTTAGGGGAGGGAAATCCAGTCCAGCATCTTATTTATGGTTCTTGTGACAGCTCGGCTATCACTGGTAAAGGCTTTGGGTATTTCTTTAAATTCTAAATGCTGTTTTTCCATTGAGAAAGTCTACCATTTCTGGGATTGAGATTAAACTTGTGAGCCTGATGCTCAGCACTTTCCCCTGTGTCTTCAAATGTTCTCTTGTGTTGTTTATTACATAGCTTTTCACAACTTTGGGCATTGTTAGCTTAGTTTATACCCCCAAGTCCTAAAATGTGTATGTGTGTTTGAAAATAGTTCATTGTGAAGATTTTAGTATCAGACAGCATGTGGGTTGCAGGCAGTGCTCTTAAGATTACAGGTCTGTAATTCTACAATCACCATTAGGGGTTATATTTCATCTCCCCTTTTCCATCTTTTGGCTTGCCGTGCTTCCAGTGATAAGGCTCCAGGGGACAAATTTTGATTTAATGAGAAACTGAGTCCATTTTACTTTATTTTGCCAGACATTATTTAGCCCTGGGCTGGAACTGTCAGGTCAAAGGTGTGCCCAGGCGTAAGAGGAAGGGTTTGGAGTTGACAAGTGAAAAAGATAGGGTCTGTTTACATAGCAACCCAGTTCAAAAATTTCAGTGGGCTTGATAGGGTTGAGTCACACAATTACCTTAAATCTGATATGGGTCTGGCCGGGTGAAAGCTAAAACTTTGGGTTCAGACGGCAGCTGAAAGCGCTAATATAGCCCATAAAAGTAAAAGGGTTCCAATCACACTACAGGCCTGTAATCTAGAATTTCCATGCCTGTAGGCAAAAGTCTCAATGCCTGCGGAACAAAACAAGATAAAGACAGAAGTCATTTGAGTGACTCCCCCTTTTCCATTAAACGACTTCCAATGGGATCATGCGTTTTAGTTAAGGCTTGTGTCACTTCTTGTCTCGATACTTCTAACGTTGACTATATTTTGACCTAGTTTAGATCAAGATGAATAAAAGACTTGATCATTTTACCCATATGAAGGAAGACGCATCAATCTTATCTACGAGGCACAAAAAATACGCCAGTGGACCTACATTTATACGCCTATTGTAGATGCCACCGTTGATTTTCGTGTTGTTGTTGTTGTTGTTGTTGTTGTTGTCGTTGCTGCTGCTGCTGCTGCTGCTGCTGTTGTTGTTGTGATACTACATTATGATTTTGCATTCTTGGTTTAGATGGTAGAGCAAGTCTTGCTGTATTGTGTAAACATTTGTAGTATTGTGTAATTATTTGCTATATTGTGTTATTATTTGCTGCATTGTGTAAATATTTGCTGTATTGTGTTTCTTTGTTTCATGCATGCTTCCGTATCTGCCCTTGAAATTAATATTATGCAGAGTGATCCTAACCTATGCGCTGATATTCTTATCTGGATTTCACCCTCGCACTTGCCTATGCACCAGATGCATTCAAACAAAATTAAAAAAAAAAAAGAAGCTTTTAGGACTATTAGTTGTGTTCATGCAAGGTGCATATTCCGGGAACAATATCTATGCAATTCTTTACCCTTGAGTCGGTCATGCATCTCCTTGTTTCGAAAAGAAGAAAATGATTCCTGGCAACAAAGCATCTTTCAGTAGTCATTCCTCTTCTTTCTTCTTCCTTCTCCTTTCACCACTACCATTACCTCAACAACAACAACAACAACAACAACAACAACAACAACAACAACAACAACAAGAGCAACAACAACAAAAACAACAACATTAATAACTAAATTTAGAACTAGTGCGACCCACAATATTATTCATACCACGACTAAGCCTTAGACCACCGCCTAACCTCTTCGTCAAGCATTGTGTACCTTCGTGGGACCATCTTGTATGATTGAGTGGATGAATATATCATGTATTTAATGAGATGAGGGGAATGAAAAGACGATATGGCGTAGAAGGAAGGTAAGTATGGTATGAAGACATGAAAACGACAAAAATAAAGCATTATTATTATTTTATTGTATCATCCATTCACTGATACATTTTCTAAACCATTAGACTAATCAATATTGGATGCATAACTGGATGTCATCGAATCTAAAATAAGTTCAGCGAGTGTTCGAATAAGTAAATGTCAGTCACAGATCTTGCTATAACGTTTTGCCAACCAGAAGCAGAAAAAATAACAAAAACAAAACCAAACAAACATTCAAAATTTTTGCTAAAGAGGAGAATCCTTTTCTCTCTTACATTAAAAAAAAACACCAACAAAACTATGTTTCTGTTGTTATTATGAAACACGAAATTGCAATGGTATTTCTGATAACGGTTGACCCCACTTAATCGCAATCCGGATAATCGCAATAATTTTTATTCCCACTAAATGCTATATTTCCATGCAAAAGTAACTCGATAATAGAAACTTTTTTAAGCACAATTTTTTTCAGCCACTCGAGGAGTTGCGATTAAGCCTTCATATTTTGTATTAGGTATTACAGATGAAAAAGTATGTGAATTAGAACCATTTTTCCAAAATTTTAACCCTTCCCTCCACAATCTCGCTCCAGCAACTGGTTGCATCCATGTGTAGTTTCATGTGACAGTAAAAACACATGTAAGCGTTGTTTTTATTCTAAATAATAAATTTTCAGATCAGAGGTGACAGTCACGAAAATCAAAATAAACAATTACCTAGACATGATTTTTGCAAGGCGAGGGTACAAAAGAGCTCAAAGAGAAAAAAAAAAAGCAAGCTGCCGAATGCCCACAGAAAGTTAGAGAATAACACCGGAAGTAATCATTTTTTTAAATCCTCCAGTCACTCCATATATATATTCGCTTATGTCACACTGAGGAATTACTCATTTCCAAAGGCTGTCTACTTTGTTCGCTCACAAAGTCACTGTGCTGCAAGACGGGAGTGCAAAGCCAACCACATAAAAAAACTCATGGCATTTGATTACACAACAAACTAACAATAACATTCACATGTGCTAAGGTTGAATTCTCTGAGCATACAGACGTGTATTTAAGTTTGTCATCATCTATCACTTGGCCATTTCATCACCCAGACCCACATCACTCTGTAAATCATTTTGTGCCCCAAGGTTCAAAGTTCATTAAAATCTTAACAAGTCAAGGCTTCTACTAGTAGACACTCTCTCCGTTTTTAAGTAGCTCAAGACAGCCCTTCTCGCCTTTGCATACTATTGACAACAACATCAACAACAACAACAACACCAACAACAAAAAAACGTATGAATGATTCGAGAACATTAAATGGTCACAATTTCTGCATGTTACATTTTGCCCCTTCGCTATTTTTTTTCAGAATCTAAACAATTTCATGATCTTCATCTCACAGCATTAATAAAGAATTTATTACTGGAGCGATAGTATGTCACCTGTTTTCTTTTTGAAATCCATTCATTTAGGTTTTCCGAAAAGCAGTCTTACTACAGTATAAGACTTTTCTCTGTAGATGTAGACTCTATGAAAAGATGAAAGAAGACTAGATGCAGTTTATTATAGCTTCTACCTGGAGTAGCTCGAGTCAAAAGTATGTTTACAAGCCCGTAATTAATGAATCAGATTGAACATATAAAAAATATAGTTCCTCATTACTCTTGCTGCATCTCATAATTTAAATTGTTTCAGGCTCTCACTATAAGACGAAGCATTTTACAACACCCCAGCTCTTTGAAGTAAGTCATAACTAGTGTTCCATCCAGCATTTCTGTTGGTGGTTCATTTTCTTCATCAGCAATGAGAAACAACGCCAGCTCTTCAGGTTGCTCTTCTTGTATGAACATCATCAGCAGAGTTCGTTTTAGTTCGCCCACGGTCAATTTCATATGATATCTTTCCACCAGGAAATGTCTTTCCTCGTGGGCCTGCTCATTGACATCGACGTACTGAAGTGGAATTTCAAAGTTCATGAACTCAGCCTCTGTCATCTGCGGATGCAAAGAAGTAGATCTGAATCTAGTATAAAACTTTTAACCAAACAAGGCGTACATTTGATGCATCTACCAATTTAGAACATTGAGTGTGTCAGCTTCCATTTCCAATATTCTAACGCACATTTATCATCGCAGAGCAGTTCAAGCAACAGTGGTTGTAGACCCATGTCTCGCAGATCAAAGAGAATATACTACTACTACTACTACTACTACTACTACTATTACTACTACTACCACCACGGAAAATAGACCAGAGAATGAAAGTTATTATGATATTTTCTTCCTAAATCTCTATACATTCGAACATGGCACTCTAACATTGTTGAGCCAGTACTCACTGTAGCAACTGTTAACATGAGCAATATTCATAGGTCTCTTGTAATGCATTTAATGGAGAGTATTGCATAATCTCACAGCATCAATAAGGAATTTATTACTGGATCCATAGTATATCACTTTTTTGTTGTTTTTTTTTTAAAATTCATTCATTTTGGTTTTCCGAAATGCAGTCTTACTATAGGACTTTTTGATGTACAGTATTATGATTATTCCTGACTGTCATGTCGTAAACATGCGACGATATGACGAAATTCTTGCAGTAGTTATATCATACTGAATATCCCCATCCCCCACCCCCATGACGAAAAACCAAACTATCATCCTTTAGTACCACAGTGAAGGGGCGGCTCCACGGGAAATTGTGAGGGTGGGCCGAGCCCACAAATGATGAGTACTAATTGTTGAAACCCCCAAAGTATAACATATAACATGCCAACAATATCTCTGAAAGAAATAATTTTAATATCAACTTGAAAGGTGACACTGAGGAAAATATTTCTAGGCCAGTGAGCATTTACTATAAACATGACATGGCAATCACCGCATCTAACAATATTCTTCACAATGTAAACCCTCTCCCTAGTTTCAATACAAATCTGACCTGGGCGATGTAGATAATCCACTGTGAGCTCACTTTGTCACCAAACTTGAAAGTGGTAGTACAAAGTAGATCTACACCATAATGTCATGCAACAGAACAAAACTGTGAGCCAAGTTTGAGGGGAAAGTGAACAACAATTTTTTTGGTTATCACTGTCAAAAGAATATCCAATTTTACTTTCAAATCTACAATTTTATTTTTATCGTTTTTCACTCAGAAACAAAAACAACCATGCACTTTGTCCCATCTTTCTTTGCTCTTAATCTAATTGTAACAGGGTGACATGTTATATTTTTCACTATCAAAGGGGGAGGGATGTGAGCCCATGTAATATTCTTTTTTTCTAGAAGCTGTTACACATTATACATATATAGGGAAGTGTGTCACCAGTGATTTCACCACACTACTGTGAAGAAAGTTCAATTTCAGAAAAAGGGCCGAAAATATCTAACTCTAGAAATTCTCTACTGGGAATAGAACCCAGGGTCCCATAGTTGTCAAGTATGAACGTGCTACCACTATACACTACAAGAGTACAAGAAGGTTAAGTTCACAGCAATTTATTTCTTAAAAAAACCTCCTGCCAGAAATATTCCCGAACTTTTACGTGTGAGCCTAGTGCTCACGTGTGACCCTGACATACTTCTCGACTGTGTCTAAACCGCATGTAGTCTAGGTTTTCATGAAAATAGGTATAAATAAACCATAGGAAATTACGACGCAGCAGACTTCCAGATATGGGAGTAAGGCTTGTATGAAACGTTGGCATCCACAACCTTTGTAATCATAATCAAGTAAACCGTTAAACAGAGATAAGAACAAGTGAATAAAGGTTTATTTTAAACCTTCTACAACAAACCTCTGTTTTGGGTAACAGATTCAGACGTCGATGAAAGCAAGGATGGATTTTAGAAGATTCCTAGAGGCAGACCACTGACACATCACAGCAGATTGTCCGACATTATAATTTCGGGAATTCCCGCTTTGAAGAATCTGACTCGTTTCCCCCAAAGAGAATCAGCCAGTTCTGTGCAAATGGAGGGCAATAAAAAGTGTACATAAAAAAACAAAACCAAAACAACAACAAACTTTGACCAGTTTTGTTTTAATTGATAGATGTGATCATGTCTACTAATGCCACCCGATCAAAGGCGAAGCTAAATGGTAGTCAAATAGTCACTGACTACCACTGGGGGAAAATGCTTCACATGTTTAAAAACACAGATAAATCCCACAAAAGTACTGAAATAATAGATGCCGGCGTTCATCGCCCAAAGTGAATTCTCAGCTCAGCAATAGACTAAAGGGTTAAAAATACTGCGCAAGTCACTTGAAATTTTTTATTATAAAAGTAAATCCTTCGGACCATACCTTGTGAAATGTACTATCTCAAAAATATCGCATTTGCACGCTGCTTTTGCCCCAAGCACCAGCCAAGTGGTCATTTAAAATTTTTTTATTACATCCATGTTCACTGTAGGTAGTATAGGAATAAGTCTGTCCATATGTAACCGTGTGGCAAGGTATATAGTACTCTTTCTCTTACATTTAAAGGGGGAGGAATGTGAGTTCAGTCTAATAATGTTTCAGATGTAGTGTGCCACCAGGTATTTTACCAAATTACTGTGAATGATCTGTAACCTGAATCGGTCCCTACTTTCACGTGCGAGCCTAGTGTTCACCTGTGACCCTAACACACTTCCCCACTGCTCACACATAGGAAAACTTTGGCAAAAATAACACAGAATTACAAATCCACATAGGCAGTTCTGAACTTTCACGCAGAAGGTGAGAGAGAAACAAGATGGACAGGAATCCATGACTTCTTCTTGCCAACCTTAGATTTGCAATCAAGTGATCACTGCACACATTTTTCACAAGGATAAATTTACAAAGGTTCATCCCTGAGACCAAATAAAAGTTGAGGGGTCAGCTAGACAGCCATTTTTATCTCCTGCGCATGACCAGAAAAAAAAGCTAAGCAAAGTTGGTCGAGGGGAAGGAAATCCAGTCCAGCATCTTATTTTGTGGTTTTTGTGACAGCTCGGTTAGTACTGGCAAAGGCTTTGGCTATTTCTTTGGATTCTAAATGCATTTTTACAATTCATAGAGAAAGCTTACTATTCCTGGGATTGAGATTAAACTTGAAACCTGATGCTCAGCACTTCCCTCTCTGTCTTTAAATTATGTTCTATTGTGTTGCTTATTTCATAGCCGTTCAAAACTTTGGGCATTGGTACGAGTAGCTTAAGGTTGCAGAGGCCTAGCTGGTAAAAAAAAATGGACTATCAGAGCGATAGCAGCAGGGTAGAAATAATTGTATAACATGAAACCACACCGCAAAAGTGGTGAAATTCAGTCTTGAATTTTTAAAAAAGTAATTGTTGCAGGCAGTGTTTCCCAATGGCTTTATCGGATTTCATTTCTGCGGGCTTGTGATCTGCAAAAGAAGGCCATATTTTTAACTCCTTTTCATATCATTTAAAATTGTGAAAAATCAGTATGAAGGATCCCCACTGGAAAGAGTATATAATTTGAGCACAGTGATGGCACCAGACCTGCAGACTAGTCTTGGCCATCTCGGAATGTTCCTGTGGTTCGAGGAGAAATTTTTATGAAATGGCCCAAAGAGGCTTTTACAATTTGGCTTAAGCAAACTTAATATTCCACCCTCAAGTCCTAAAATGTGTATGTGTGTTTGAAAATAGTTCATTGTGAAGATTTTAGTATCAGACAGCATGTGGGTTGCAAGCAGTGCTCTTAAGGTTACAGGTCTGTAATTCTACTATCACCATTAGGGGTTATATTTCATCTCCCTTTTTCCATCTTTTGGCTTGCCATGCTTTCAGTGATAAGGCTCCAGGGGACAAATTTTGATTTAATGAGAAACTGAGTCCATTTTACTTTATTTTGCCAGGCATTATTTAAACCTGGGCTGGAACTGTCAGGTCAAAGGTGTGCTCAGACGTAAGAGGAGGGGTTTGGTGTTGACAAGTGAAAAAGATAGGGCCTGTTTACATAGCAACCCAGCTCAAACTTTTCAGTGGGCTTGACAGGGTTGAGTAAGTCTTAAAATTTGCGCAACACAATTAGGCCTACCGTAAATCTGATATGGGTCTGGCCGGGTGAAAGCTAAAACTTTGGGTTCAGTGGGCAGCTGAAAACGCTAATATAGCCCATAAAAGTAAAAGGGTTCCAATCACACTACAGGCATGTAATCTAGAATTTCCATGCCTGTAGGCAAAAGTCTAAATGCCTGCGGAACAAAACAAGATAAAGAGAGAAGTCATTTGAAGAAGACGCATCAATCGTATCTACGAGGCATAAAAAATACGCCAGTGGACCTACATTTATACGCCTATTGTAGATGCCACCGTTGATTTTCGTGTTGTTGTTGTTGTTGTTATTGTTGTTGCTGTTGTTGTTGTTGTTGTTGTCGTTGCTGCTGCTGCTGCTGCTGCTGCTGCTGCTGCTGCTGCTGCTGTCATGATATTACATTGTGATCATGCATTCATGGTTTAGATGGTAGAGCAAGTCTTGCTGTATTGTGAAAACATTTGGAGTATTGTGTAAATATTTGCTATATTATTGTGTAACTATTTGCTGTATTGTGTAAATATTTGCTGTATTGTATAAATATTTGCTGTATTGTGTTTCTGTTTCATGCCCTTGAAGTCAATATTATGCAGAGTGATCCTAACCTATGCTTGATTTGCCCGTGCCTGGTTTTCACCCTTGCGCTACGCCCCTGCACCAGCTGCATTAAAATGATAATAATAAAGAACAACTGTAAGGACTATTCGTTGTATTTATGCAATGTGCATATTCCGGGAATAATATCTACGCGATTCTTTCCCCTTGGGTGATGCATCTCCTTCTTTCGAAAAGAAGAAAGTGATTCCTGGCAACAAAGCATCTTTCAGTAGTCATTCCTCTTCTTTCTTCTTCCGTCTCCCTTTACCACCACCATTACCTCAACAACAACAACAACAACAACAACAACAACAACAACAACAACAACAACAACAATAACAGTGACAACAACAACAACAACAGTAACAGCGACAATGCTAAAACGACTACATAAACAGCAAAAGCAGAAGCAACAATAACTACAGCAAATAATAACAAAGACATTGACGACGACAGCTGCTACCACTTCTGCCCGTCTGATGCTGCTGTTGTCTCAACTAAAATTATAACTAGTGCGATCCACAATATCGTTCATACCATGTCTAGACTAAGGTCACCGCCTAACCTCTTCGTCAGGCGTTCTGTACCTTAGCGGGACTATCTTGTGTGGTTGAGTGGATGAATGTATCGTGTGTATGTAAGGTGAGGGGAGGGGAAAATAAAGGACAGAATGGGGTAGAAATGGGGTTAGTATGGTTTAGAGACATGAAAACGAAAAAAAAAAGTATTATTATCATTTTATTATATCATCCATTCAATGATACATTTTCTAAACCATTAGACTAATCAATCTTGGATGCGTAACTGTATATCATGAAATCTAAAATAAGTTCAGCGAACGTTGAATAAATATATGTCAATCACAGATGTCACATTAACGTTTTGCCAATCAGAAGCAGAAGAAAAAAACAAAAACAAAACCAAAGAAAAAAAAAACATAAAATATTTTGTTAAAGAGGAGAATCCTCTTCTCTCTTAAATTAATAATAAAGAAAACCCAACTAGACTGTGTTGTTGTTGTTATTATAAAACATGAAATTGCAATGGTATTCCTGATATACTTGAGCCCACTTAATCGCAGTCCGAATAATCGCAACCACCGTTTTAGATCAATAGTTTTTATCCCCACATAATTTTATATCTCCATGCAAAAGTAACTGGATAATCGAACCGTTTTAAATCACAATTTTTTTTTCATGCACTCGAGGAGTTGCGATTAAGCGGAGTTGACTTATCTACTTCAGCCTTCATATTTTGTGATGGATATTACAGATGAAAAAGTATGTGAATTAGAACCATCTTACCAACATTTTAACCCTTCCCTCCACAATCCCGCTCCAGCATCTGGTTACATCCATGTGTAGTTTCATGTGACAGTAAAAACACATGTAAGCGTTATTTTTGTACTAATGATAAATTTTCCCAGTTCCAGATCATAGTTGACAAGCACTAAAGTCAAAACAAACAATTACAGTACTTAGACATGATGTCTGCAAGGCGAGGGCACAAAAGAGCTCAAAGAGAAAAAAACACAAAAAAAAACCTGGAGGCTCACCGAAAGTTAGAGGTCTTTGGCACCTATTGTTTTTCCTTCTTTTGGCCCTATTAACATTTTGTGTTATCCTACATATACCACTGTGATTTGGGGATATTTCTTTCATGGAGGTTAAATTACTTCTTTTGCCCGATCTTTTAACAGGAAGAAAAAGGGGGTCAACGCCCAAAATTTTTCACAAATGTCTTTCGAAAAACGTCATTTTGAATTCTGATTTGGTCCCCAGTTTTTCATTTGACTGGTTTTGACATCGTGCGAAAACATAGGCCTACACACTTTATTTATTTATCTAGAAGGCTCTAATTGTACCTGAAACTTTAAAATTGGATGCTTTATTTAGATCACAGGGCATTTTATATATTTCTACACCCTGACACTAGCTGGCACCCCNAAAAAAAAAGGGGGAATTTTATATATTAGTGGATTAATTGGGTTGTACACAGTGAGTGATTTGCCCCTCTAATAGGTGCCAAAAACGTAAGCCTAACACGGGAAGTAATATTTTTTTTTACAATCTTATAGTCACTCCATATTATATTCACTGAAAATCAATATGATGCATTGAGGAATCACTCATTTTCAGAGGCTGTTTACTTTCTCGCCCAAAAAGTCACTGTGCTGCAGGATGGGAGTGCAAAGCCAATCACATAAAAAAAACAACCCACAAAACTCATGACATTTGATTACACAGCAAAGTAACAATAACATTCACAGCTTAAAGTGAATTGCTAAGGTTGAAATCTCTGAGCATACAGACTTGTATTTAAGTTTGTCATTATCTACCACTTGGCTATTCCATCACCCAGACCCACATCACCATGTAGATCATTATGTTCCCCAAAATTCAAAATTCATTAAAATCTTCACAAGCCAAGGCTTCTACTAGTAGACACTCTCTCCTTATTTAATTAGTCTAGTTCAATATAGCCCTTCTCGCCTTTGCATACCATTGACAACAAAGAATATACTTATGAAAGATTCGAAAACAAAAAAATGTTCACAAGTCATTGTACAAGAATTTGCCCCTATGCTTATACAGTTCTCTGTGGATGCAGACTTTATGAAAAGATGAAAGAAAGATAGACGCAGTTTCTATCAGCTTCTACTTGGAGCAGCTCGAGTCAAAAGTATCTTTACAAGCCCGTAATCAATCATACTAAAGATATAAAATTTACAGTTCTCCATGACTCTTACTGCATCTCATAATTGAAAGTGCTTCAAACTCTCACTCTAAGACGAAGCATTTTAGCATTTCCCAGGTCTCTGAAGTAAGTTATAACTCGTCTTTCATCTCGCATTTCCGTTGGTGTATCATAGCCATCGTCAGCAATCAGAAACAAATCCAGCTGTTCAGGTTGTTCTGGTATGAAATCCAAGATCTTCATGCTGAGCAGAGCTCGTTTTAGTTCGCCCACGGTAATGCTCATATAATACCTTTCAATCAAAATAGGTTTTTCCTCGTGGGCCTGCCCACTGCCATCGACGTACTGAAGTGTAATTTCCAAGTTCGTAAACTGAGCCTCTGTCATCTGCGGATGCAAAGAAGTAGACCTGGATCTAGTATAAACCTTCTAACCAACAAAGTGTACATTTGATGCATCTACCAATTTATACCATTGAATGTATCAACTTCCATTTCCAATATTAACGTACTACTACTACTACTATTACTACTACTACTACTACTGTTAATACTACGATACTACTACTATTACCACTGTACTACTGCTACTGCTACTACAACTATTGCTTCTACTACCATGGAAAATAGACCAGAGATTGAAAGCTGTTATGATATTTTTCTTCCTGACTCTATACAATCGAACATAGATCTCTAACATAGCTGAGACAGTAATCACTGTAGGAACTATTAGCCACGACAATACTCATAGATCTCTCATAATGCTTTAAATGGAGAATGTTGCATTATTTTTCCATAATCTAAGCAATTTCATGATATTCATCTCACAGCATTAAAGAATTTATTACTAGATCCATAATATATCACGTTTCGTTGTTTTTTCATTCACTCATTTTGGTTTTCCCAAGAGCAGCCTTACTATAAGACTTTTTGATTTACAATGTTATGATATTTCCTGGCCGTCATGCCGTAAAACATGCCACGACATGACGAAATTCTTGCAGTAGTTATAATGAATATCACCCTCCCTCCTCCCTTATTTTTACTTCCAGGAAAGAAAAAATCCAAACTACCATCCCTTTAGTACCACAGTGTAGAGGCAACCCCACAGGAAACTGTAAGGGCGAGTCAAGCCCACAAATAATGAGCAATCTAGCTACATTGTTGAAACCCTCAAATTATGACATGTTATCGTAAAGATTCTCTTGCCAACGATATCACAAAAAGAAAAAAAAATCAAATATCAACTTGAAAATTGGCACTGAGAAATACTTCTAAGCTAAAGAGCATGCACTATGGAAAAGACATGATAATCACAGCATCTAACAATAATCTCCACAACGTAAACCTCTCCCTGGTTTTCAATACAAAATTGACCCGGGCGATGTAGATAATCCAATATGAGCTCACTTTGTCACCAAACATTAAAGTGGTAGTATAGCATAATGTCATGCAACACAAAAAAACTTTTTGCCAAGTTTGAGAGAAAACGAACAAAAACGTTTTGGGTTATCACTGGCACAAGAACATCCAATTTTACTTCCAAATCTATAATTTTGTTTTTACCGATTTTCACTCAGAAACAAAAACAGTCATGCACTCTGTCCCATCTTTCTCTGCTTTTAGTCTAATTGTAATAAGGTGGCAAGACATGGTATATTCTTCACTATTAAATGGGGAGGAATGTGAACCCATCTAATAATTTTTCTAGAAGCTGTTACACATTATCTAGGGAAGTGTGTCACCAGGGATTTCACCAAGCTACTGTAAAGGTCAATTAGAGAAGAAAAACCGAAAAAAACCTAACACTAGAAATTCTCTACTGGGAATCGAACTCAAGATCTTCCCAGGTTGCAAGTATGAACGTGCTACCACCAGTGGCGTAGCGTAATAATATTCAAGGTATTCACTGAATGCCCCAAAATGTAAGCAAAAAAATAAGCACCCAAATAAAATCATACGCTTATTTAAATTCTTTTCATGTATAATCCAACCTTACTTCGAGCGTACCTTTAAAGCGCCGAATCGAATAAAAACCTCATAATAACTACTCCATGTATTGGCCTAACGGGATGTTTTTTGGGGACGCACGCTGGCCGCCTATTAACCTTCAGTGTCAGCCTCTGACGTCACACCGCTTGGTCTTATTGAGGCAACGGGACCTGGAGAGTATTGCGCACGAAGTTAAGAAAAGCATTGCACCTTTACACCTTTAGAGCAGAAGATTTCTGTTTGTCCAAGACCATACCAATTTGCAGATCATGGGTAAGAATATTTGGATATGTCTAAGTTGAACACCCCTTTTATCAACGTGAAATGGTAGAGTCCAAAGGAATGCCAGTTTGATCATTTTGATACCACATACTGTGTGCAAATAACGTGAGTTGAGCCGCAAGTTATTGCACACTAATAGCTTGTTTGTTTTCTTTCCCGATGAAGATCAAGAACAAACTGAGATAAGAGTGGTCTGTAACATGAGTTCATAGGTCATGATTAGTCATGAAATTCCTTGGAGATTTTAACTCAGCCACTCATAAGTTTGACTCACATTCGGCCAGCATTTTTTTTGCTAACTCTGTGATTGCGGAAAAACCTGTCTACTCAGAATAAGTTCTAGTGAGGGCTATTTTGGGGAAAAAAAGTGGGGGTGGGTTCGAGATCAAAACTGATCCAGAATATCGATATATTGCGAGCGTAGAATAGAGCTAACCGAAGCATCCTCTCTTTCTTTGTCAACTTGTTGAGATCGTTTCATTATATCTATCTCTCTTTCTTTTAAGCTAAAATCGAGATCTATCACTTAAGAATTAAGGGGAAAAAAAAAACAACTCCCAACTAAAGTATTTAAAAGACTTGGTATCGATAGTTTATTATTTGATGAAGTTATTTCGAGCCTCAGTTTTGAACCGCCACTCGTGCATCCCGTGAAATTTCATCATGGCACAGCAAGGAGATGGGGTGTGTTCCTCAACTGAGAGTGAGCCTGTGTCAGTTTCTGAAATTTTAGAGCTGAAAGAAAAGGGATTGTCATTTGAGCAGCGACTCGACATAAAACACAGAGGTAGGCCCACGCCTAAGTTTTTATTTGAGGGCAAAAGGCAAATGAGATTTTCAGAGCAATATGACAGATATCAGTGGATGTGCGGCTGCCCGCAGCGGAAAGCCTTATTCTGTTTTCCTTGCTTGCTCTTCGCTCAGAACACGACCTCCTGGACACAGCAGGGTTCAAAAAATGTTGCTAACTTGTTTAACAATGCAAAGAAGCATTCGCGAAGTGAAGGCATCTTTCAGCAGTAACCGCCTTGACTCTTTTAGGCAGACCTGCGTGTTGATGAAGCAATGAATGAGGGCTGCCATTTAAGGAAGCTCATCCTTCACTTGTTCCTGACAGGGAATCCTACTTTACTCAGCTTAAGATACTCTTTTCAGACTCTGATGTGCAAAAAGCGCTCCATGGCGTAAGTGATGTAGCCTCTTTGTTAGACACAATGAATGCAATGGACCTGACTGCAGCACTGCCAGATGTCGCTGAGACATTAAATCTATGTCTGACAACAGCTATAACAAGTGTTGAATGTGAGCGCAGCATCAGTGTTCTGCGTCGGATTAAAACGTACACCAGATCAACAATGAGCATAGAAAGAACAAGGCAGCTGATGATTTTAGCTGTTGAATCAAAGTTAAGGAAAGAAATCTCAGATGAAGTGGATTTTAATGACAGAATCATCGACAAATTTGCAAAAAATGAAGAACAGGAGGATTAATTTGCTCTATAAATCGTAGGTGAGTACATAAAGCTTGTTGCAGTTTGGTGGTTTACCTTCTTGAATAGTTGATGTTTTCGCTAATTGCGATGTTCTGGTTTTTTTTATATTACTAATACTTTAAAACTCTAACAAAAACCCATGTATAGAATAATCCTGAATACCCGCTCTCGACCGTCACGCTACGCCCCTGGCTACCACTACATCACAAGGGCGTTAACTTCATACGAATTTATTTTTTAAGATACCTCCTGCCTGAAATATTCCCTAACTTTTATGTGTGAGCCTAATGTTCACCCGAGACCCGGCTGCTCACACAATGTTTTATCTAAATCACATGTAGTGTTACTGTCTAAACCGCATATAATGAATTTAGGTTTTCATGAAAATAAGTAGGAATAAACTATAGGGGTTTTTTTTCACCCCTTAAGACGTAGTAGACGACCGGATATGGGAGAAGGGCCTAAGGCCTAAGGCTTGTAATTCAACACTTGCTAGGGGTTCCTAGCTGGTATCCACAGCCTTTGTAATCATGAATTAAATAAACCGTCCAACACTGAGATAGAACGAAGTGAATGAAGGTTTATATTTAAACCTTTGCACAACATACTTTTGTTGGGTAATAGATTCAGACCTCGGTGAAAGTAGGGGTAGACCTTAGAAGATTCGTAGAGGCAAGCCACTAACATATCACAGAAAACTGGTCGACATTAAAATGCCGGGAATTCCCGCTCTGACGAATCTGATTTGAATAAAAATAGAGGTTACAGGCCTGTAAGTCTACTTTCACTATTGGGTCGTACAACTTAGGGGCTATATTTCATCTTCCCTTTTCCTTCTTTTGGCATGCCCTGCTTCCAGTCATAAGGGCTCCAGGGGGGAATTTTTGATATCATGGGAAACTGTGTGCATTTTACTTTATTTTGCCAGGTACTATTTAGCCTGGAACTGCCAGGTGAAGGGTGTGCTCAGGCGGAAGAAGAGGGGTTTGGCGTTGACCAGTGAAAAATGTAGGCTCTGTTTACAAATAGCAACCAAGCTCAAAATATCAGTGGGCTTGCTAGTGTTGGGTAAGTCTTAAAATTTGGGCCACATAATGAGCTTCAATCTGGTATGGGTCTGGGTGAAAGCTAAATCTTTGGGTTCAGAGGGCAGCTCAAAATGTTAATATAGCCATAGAGGAAAAAAGGGTCCAATCCCATTACAGGTCTGTAACTAGTGTAACCTAGATCTACGCCTTGTCCAGACAGCGTGGCTGATACAATGACATTTGAAGAGAGATCCAGAAACTGGATTGATAGTCTATAACATAATAATTTAAGTCTTTGGTGTGTCCTATTTTCATATCCACCACAGAGAATCAGCCAGTTCTGTGCACAGGAGGGCAAGAAACAGTGTACATTTAAAAAAAAAAAACCCCACACACACACAAATACACTCAGACCAGTTTTGCTTCAATTGATAACTATTGATAGATGTAATATTGTCTACTTATGCCTCTGGGAAAAAGAATGCTTCATATAATGTTAAGAAAAAACCAGATGACTCCCACAAAAGTAGGCTAAAGCCTGTCCATATGTAACCGGGTGGCAAGGTATAGGTTACAGGCCTGTAATTGTACTTTCACTTTTGGGTAGTACAACTTAGGGGTTAAATTTCATCTCCCCTTTTCCCTCTTTTGGCATGCCCTGCTTCCAGTAATAAGGGCTCCAGGGGGGAAATTTTGATATCATGGGAAACTGTGTCCATTTTACTTTATTTTGCCAGGCACTATTTAGTTCTGGGCTGGAACTTCCAGGTCAAGGGTGTGCTCAGGCGGAAGAGGAGGGGTTTGGCGTTGACCAGTGAAAAATGTAGGCTCTGTTTACAAATAGCAACCAAGCTCAAAAATTGCTAGGGTTGGGTAAGTCCTAGAATTTGGGCCACGTAATGAGCTTCAATCTGGTATGGGTCTGGGTGAAAGCTAAAACTTTGGGTTCAGAGGGCAGCTCAAAATAATATAGCCTATGGAGGAAAAAAGGGTCCAATCCCATTACATTAATTACAGGTTTGTATCCTCCCCCCTTGCTTATTGTCTCCCCTTGATAATCGTTTTGCTTCTGTTACGCCACAGTGCACGTAACCTGTGTGTTGTTTGACCATCTCAGATTCATGGTCATTGCGTCATAGCCCTTTCTCATGGAATATTCATGAGCAGGCACGGTGCTACATTCACTTCCGGTGACCAGTACACATGGCTAGAAACTGTTGTGCTTCAAGATGCGAGGCTAGCTCTGATCGATGCAATGACCTTACGTTACACAATATTGCTTACGATGAAGCTTTCAAGTGTCTGTAAAGTGCCAATATGAGTAGGGACCCCAGAAAACTGTTTCAGGTGAATTGATATGAAACAGGGCAAACTGGCAACATAGGAATTGCAGCCACATGGTGCAAATGAATTTCTTGCCAGTTAGTTTTTACCGAGTGGAGCTAAACTTATTAAAATCAATTTATGAGTGTTTCAGGACATAGGGCATGGCAATAGAGCAATTATTTGATAATATTTCTCTTCCCCGAACTTGTGTTGCGCAATTTCACTATATAACCATATCCGAAAATGTCTGTCTCATCGCCAGATGAAGATTTCTCTCTTCCATTATATTGAAACAAGGTAAACCGGAAGTTACCAATACCTCCTCTCCAAAAATAGCTCGAGAATCACGTGAACACCCTAGCTCATTAAGAAAGGTCTATAGCGCGGCCAGCGTGGGGTGTTCGGCTCTTTGTTTTGATTGGCCAAAATTTTAAAGTTGTTAGTGGTTACGCATATTTGGTCTTGGAGGGGTGGCCAACCTCTAGGACAGGGGCAGTGCGTGGCCAGCTAGCGATGAGGAAGCCGCTCTCCACTGGAACACCCGTCGTCCGCCACGCCTTGACCGTTTACCCTTGAGAAAAAGGCTTAGTATCGTCTTGTTTGTTTGTTTGTGTGCTTGCCTGTTTTCAAATGGTTGAGGATTTTAATATCTTTTAACTGCTAGAGCCCTAGTAGAGAAATTGTCTGAGAGATGTTTTATTGATTTCGATGACTGTAACAGGATAAGTCTTTTGTGGAACTTTGGAACACTCATCTGAAGTACTGAAGTAGTAGTAGTAGACTCATGTTGAGTAAGTCTAACTTGCTGATAAGAGGTACTGTATTTGTAATGATGCTTTTCAGGAAACTTGAATTTATGATTGTAGTTTAGATTTGATTTTCATGTGTATCATGATTTTCTATTTGCAGAGTACGGACCGCACTGACACCGTTTGTTTTATACCATGAAGAACCGTTCTTGTATACTGCGAAGATACGTTTGTGCACGTTTGTGTATACTGAGTGAAAAGAAACGTTTGCTTTGTAGTAGAGGAAACATTTTGTTGGGAGACACGTTTTGTTATTCAGTAATAAAGTTCAAATTCTGTTCCGTGTGAATTGGATGTTTTTCTTAACTTTTTGATGCCAGAGTAAAGTTCTACAGTATTTCCATTGTGACTGCGACTGGGGTGCTTGAGTCCCTTCCTAAGCCTCATACCCTAACATAGGGACTTAGTCGCCATTCAAATTTACATCACCCCAGCTTTTGTGGGACCTCCTTATTTCCACCCGCTCACATTTGGATTCTAAAAATGCATTTTTACAATTCATAGAGAAAGCTTACTATTCCTGGGATTGAGATTAAAACTTGTAAACCTGATGCTCAGCACTTCCCTCTGTCTTCAAATGTTCTCTTGTGTTGCTTATTTCATAGCCTTTCAAAACTTTGGGCATTGGTAGCTTAAGGTTACACTGTACAGGAGCCTAATTGGTAAAATAAAATGGACTATCAGAGAGATAGTAGCAGAGTAGAAATAATCGTATAACATGAAACCACATTGCAAAAGTGGTGAAATTCAGTCTTGAAATTTTAAAAAAGTAATTGTTGCAGGCAGTGTTTCCTAATGGCTTTATCGGATTTCATTTGTGCGGGCCTGTGATCTGCATAAGAAGGCCAAATTTTTTACCTCTTTTCAAATAATCTAAAATTGTAAAAAATCAATATAAAAAGGATCCCTCACTGTAAAAAGTATATAATTTGAGCACAGTGGTGGCACCAGACCTGCAGACTAGTCTTGGCCGTCTCGGAATATTCCTGTGGTTCGAGGAGAAAATTTTATGAAATGGCTCAAAGAGGCTTTTACAATTTGGCTCCTGCAACCTTAATACAGTATTCCACCCCAAGTCCTAAAATGTGTACATAATGTGTGTTTGAAAATGGTTCATTGTAAAGATGAACGACACACAGCATGTGGGTTGCAGGCAGTGTTCTTACTTAGGGATTAAAAATTACAGTGTATCTCCCCTTTTTCATCTCTTGGCATGCCTTTCTTCCAGTGATAAAGCTCCAAGGGGCAAATTTTGATTTAATGGGACACTGTGTCCATTTTACTTTATTTTGCCAGGCACTATTTAGCCTTGGGCTGGCACTGTCAGGTCAAGGGTGTGCTCAGGCGGAAGAGAAGGGAATTGGTGTTGACCAGTAAAAAAGGTAGGGTCTGTTTACAAATAACAACCCGGCTCAAAATTTCAGTGGGCTTGCTAGGGTTGGGTCAGTCTTAAAACTTGGGCCACACAATGTCCTTAAATCTGATAAGGGCCTGGGTGAAAGCTAAAACTTTGGGTTCAGGGGGCAGCTCAAAATGCTAATAAAGCCCATAGAAGAACTGTAAAAGGATTCCAATCACATTACATACAGGCCTCTCTCTAACCTAGAATTTCCATACCTGTAGGCACAAATCTAAATGCCCACGAAACAAAACGAGATAAAGAGAGAATTCATTTGAGTGACTTCTCCTTTTCCATTGAACGACTTCCAACGGGATCATGCGTGTTTGTTAAGGCTTGCCTCATTTCTTGTCTCGGTGCTTTTAACGTTGATCTTGACCTGGTTTAGATTAAAATGAATAAAAGTCTTGATCATTTTATCCATATGAAGGAAACACGCATCAATCTTCATAAAGAATTGGCCAGTGGACCGTGCGCCTACCGTAAATGCCACGTTTGATTTTCGTGTTGTTGTTGTTATTATTGTTGTTGTTGTTGTTGTTGTTGTCGTTGCTGCTGCTGCTGCTGCTGCTGCTGCTGCTGCTACTGTTATGATATTAACCTACATTGTGATCTTGCATTCTTGGTTTAGATGGTAGAGCAAGTCTTGCCGTATTGTGTAAACATTTTCAGTATTGTGTAGATATTTGCTATATTATATTGTACAGTATTAATATTTGCTGTATTGTGTAAATATTTGCAGTATTGTGTTTCTTTGTTTCATGCATACTACCGTATCTGCCCTTGAAGTCAATATTATGAGAGTGATCCTAGCATTCTTATCTGGTTTTCACCCTCGCGCTGAGCCTCTGCACCAGATGCATTAAAATAAAATACAGTAAAAAAAAAAAAAACAACTTTAAGGACTATTAGTTGTGTTCATGCAAGGTGCATATTCCGGGAATAATATCTACGCAATTCTTTCCCCTTGGGTCATGCATCTCCTTCTTTCGAAAAGAAGAAAGTGATTCCTGACAACAAAGCATCTTTCAGTACAGTAGTCATTCCTCTTCTTTCTTCTTCATTCTCCTTTCACGACAACCATTACCTCAACAAGGACAACCACCACCACCACCACCACCACCACCACCACAACAACAACAACAATAACAGTAAGAGCGGCAATATTATAACAACTACATATACAGCAAAAGCAGTAGCAACAATAACTACAGCAATAATAACGGAGACATTGACAACGACAGCTGCTACCACTTCTGCCCGTCTGATGCTGCTGTTGTCTCAACTACTGTAAATTTATAACCAGTGCGACCCACGACTAGCCTAAGGTCAGGTCACCGCCTAACCTCTTCGTCAAGCGTTCTGTACTTAGTGGGACTACCTTGTGTGGTTGAGTGGAATAAATGTGTATCATGTGTGTGTGTGAGATGAGGGGACGGGAAAATAAAGGACAGAATGGAGTAGAAAGGGGGTTAATATGGTATAGAGACATGAAAACGAAAAAAATAAAGTATTATTATTATTTTATTATATGATCCATTCAATGATACATTTTCTAAACCATTAGACTAATCAATCTTGGATGCGTAACGGTCTGTATCATGAAATCTAAAATAAGTTCAGTGAGCGTTGAATAATTATTTATATGTCAATCACAGATGTCACATTAACGTTTTGCCAATCAGAAGCAGTAGAAATAACAAAAATCCTCTTCTCTCTTAAATTAAAAAAAAACCACCAACTATGTTGTTATTGTTATTATGAAATATGACATTGCAATGGTATTCCTGATATACTTGAGCCCACTTAATCGCAATCCGAATAATCGCAACCACCGTTTAAGATCAATAGTTGTTATCCCCACACAATGCTATATTTCCATGCAAAAGTAACTGGATAATCGAAACCTTCTAAGTCACATTTTTTGTCCATGCACTCGAGGAGTTGCGATTAAGCGGAGTTAACTTATCTACTTCAGCCTTCATATTTTGTGATGGATATTACAGATGAAAAAGTATGTGAAATAGTACCATCTTTCCAACATTTAAACACTTCCCTCCACAATCCCGCTCCAGCATCTGGTTACATCCAACTGTAGTTTCATGTGACAGTAAAAACACATGTAAGCGTTATTTTTGTACTAAAGATACATTTTCCCAGTTCCAGATCATAGCTGACAAGCACTAAAATCAAAACAAACAATTAGGCCTACTTAGACATGATATCTGCAAGGCGAGGTCACAAAAAAGTTCAAAGAGAAAAAAACAACAATCCAAAACCTGGATGCTCACCGAAAGTTAGAGGTCTTTGGCACCTATTGTTTTTTCTTGTTTTGGCCCTAGTAACATTTTGTGTTATTGTGATTTCGGGATCTCTCTTTCATGGAGGTTAAACTACACGTACTTCTTTTGCCCGATCTTTTAACAGGAAGAAAATGTTGGGGGGGGNGGGGGGGGGGGTTAATGTCCAAAATTGTTCACAAATGTCTTTCGAAAAAGGTCACCAAATTCTCTTTGGTCCCCAGTTTTTCATTTGGCTGGTTTTGACATCATGCGAATACATATAGGCCTACACACTTTATTTATTTTTCGAGAAGGTTCTAATTGTACCTGAAACTTTAAATTTGGATGCTTTATTTAGATCACAGGGCATTATTTAAATTTTATATACTGTATTTCTACACCCTGACACTAGCTGGCAGCCCCCCCCNAAAAAAAAGGGGGGAATTGTATATAATATTAGCGGATTAATTGGGTTCTACACAATGAGTGATTTGCCCCTCTACTAATAGGTGCCAAAAACCTAAGCCTAACACGAGAAGTAATAATTTTTTAAATCTTCTAGTCACTCCATACTGTATTATTCACTGAAAATTAATACATGTATGATACATTGAGGAATCACTCATTTTCAGAGGCTGTCTACTTTGTTCGCTCACAAAGTCACTGTGCTGCAGGACGGGAGTGCAAAGCCAACCACATAAAAAAAACTCATGACATTTGATTACACAACAAACTAACAGTAACGTTCACATGTGCTAAGGTTGAATGTTTTGAGCATACACACTTGTACATATATGTATTTAAGTTTGTCATTATCTATCACTTGGCTATTACATCACCCAGACCCCACATCACTCTGTAGATAATTTTGTGCCCCAAGATTCAAAGTTCATTGAAATCTTAACAAGTCAAGGCTTCTACTAGTAGACACTCTCTCCATATTTAAATTAGTACAAGACAGCCCTTCTCGCCATTGCATACCATTGACAACAACAACAACCTCAACAAAACGTACGGATGATTCGAGAACATAAAATGATCAAAATTTCTTCATGTTACAATTTTGCCCCCTTGCTAGTTTTTCAGAATCTAAACAATTTCATGATCTTCATCTCACAGCATTAATAAAGAATTTACCACTGGATCCATAGTACAGCTGTATATCACTTTTTGTTGTTGTTGTTTTTTTTCTTTCTGAAATCCATTCATTTTGGTTTTCCGAAAAGCAGTCTTACTATAGGACTTTTCTCTGTGGATGTAGACTCTATGAAAAGATGAAAGAAGGCTAGATGCAGTTTATTATAGCTTCTACGAGAAGCTCGTGTCAAGAGTATGTTTACAAGCCCGTAATCAATGAACCAGATTGAAAACAGAAACAATAGAGTTCCTCATTACTCTTGCTGCATCTTATATTTTTAACTGCTTCAGGCTCTCACTTTAAGTCGAAGCATTTTACAACACCCCAGCTCTCTGAAGTAAGTCAGAACTCGTTCTCCATCCGACATTTCTGTTGATGTTTCATTTTCATCGCCAGCAATCACAAACAACCCCAGCTGTTCAGATTGCTCTTGTACGAAATCCATCATCGGCATCGTGATCAGAGTTCGTTTTAGCTCGACCACGGTCATTTCCAAATGATATTTTTCCAACAGGAAAGGTCTTTCCTCGTGGGCCTGCCCATTGCCACCGACGTACTGAAGTGAAATTTCCACGTTCATTAACTCAGCCTCTGTCATCTGCGGATGCAAAGAAGTAGATCTGAATCTAGTATAAAACTTTTAACCAACAAGGCGTACATTTGATGCATCTACCAATTTAGAACATTGAGTGTGTCAACTTCCATTTCCAATATTTAAACGTACATTTATCATAGCAGAACAATTCAAGCAACAGTGGTTGTAGACCCATATCTGGCAGATTAAAGAGAATACACTACTACTACTACTACTACTACTACTACTACTACTACTACTACTACTACTTCTTCTACTACTACTACTACTCCTACCATTGAAAATAGACCAGAGAATGAAAGTTGTTATGATATTTTTCTTCCTGACTCTCGATACATTCGAACATGGCACTCTAACATTGTTGCGCAAGTACTCACTATAGCAGCTGTTAACAACGGCAATATTCATTGGTCTCTTGTAATGCATTTAATGGAGAGTGTTGCATTATTCCTTCAGAATCTAAACAATTTATTACTGGATCCATAGTATATTACATTTGGGTTGGTTTTTTTTTTGTTTTTTTAATTCACTCATTTTGGTTTTCCGAAATGCAGCCTTACTTTAGGACTTTTTGATGGACAGTATTACAGTCTAGTCTGCTTAACTCCAATTCGCTGGAACCACCCAATGAGTTGGAGAAATCAGAATTCGACTCACGATTTCCAAGGCGAGTCAACGTATGCGAGCGAGCGAGCACCCCGGGGAGGTCACGAGGGCAATTCAACAAGGGAAGTAAGTAACTAAAGATGGCATATTGGGGAAGTATTTTAAATGGGATTATTTCTTTGTATAAGAAATCGCTCTGAGTAGTAGCTTAATAGATGAAGAGGCCGCCGCTTTTTCCACTTGTTCCCGGTTTTTCAAGATCGTAAAAAGCGTGCTAGCGGGAACGCCATACTTCTCAGCTATGACATTCTTCGACATCGCACCTCTGTCGATTTCCTGGAGCATGTTAATACTGTATTCGACTAAATGGAAAGAGTCTTGGGGTTTCTCTTTACAGGATTAGAGGAAGCCATTATTTAGAGGACAAATTCAAACAAGTTGAAAATGATAAAGATGAGTCAACCGTACGCGAGCGAGCGAGCACACTGGGGAGGTCACGAGGGCAGCCTCTTGTTTATTTACCGTCACAGTGCAATAGGCCAGATGCGTTGTATGTACTGCTGCCGAGATGTTTAATCATCGATCGATTTTTCAGCACCGCCGAGCCCTCCCGCATTCTCTTCCCCCTACTGTCTTATCAGTGCTGCGGTTAATGGCACTCGCAGTGTCCAATTTTATTGCCTCTCTCTATCCGCTGCACAGTCTCGTTTGTTTTTCAAGCCGTCGTCGTTGTTTGGTAGAGTACCACTCAGGGAGGACGCCATGAGGTGATTTTGCCTTTGTGGCAGCGCTGGGCAGTTGGACTAATCAGAAATGGGCATTAATTACTTCGTCTTATGCAAGGTTAATTGATAGACGCAAAGAAGGAAAAAAAAAACTATTATTTCTTTTTCTTTCGACTAATAAGTAATTGGAGGAATCCGATTTCGACGTACATGGACTCGACTGCTGACTGTCATGCCGTAAACATGCGACGATGTGACGAAATTCTCGCAGTAGTTATATCATACCGAATATCCCCATTACCCCATACCCCAATTTAAAAAAACAACAAAACTAACTATCATCCCTTTAATACCACAGTGTAGGGGCGGCCCCAAGGGAAATTGTGAGGGTGGGCCGAGCTCACAGATGATGACTACTAATTGTTGAAATCCACAAATTATAACATATTATTGTATGGACTCTCTTGCCAACGATAACTCAGAAAGAAACAATTTAAATATCAGCTGGAAAGTTGGCACTGAGGAAGATATTTCTAGGCTAATGAGCATGTACTATGAAAATGACATGATAATCACAGCATCTATTTTCACAATGCAAACCCTCTCCCTAGTTTTCAATACAAATTTGACCCAGGCAATGTAGCTAATCCACCGTGAGCTCACTTTGTCACCAAACATAAAATTGGTACCTCGTAGTACAACATGATGTCATGCAACACAATAAAGCTGTGTGCAAAGTTTGAGGGAAGATGAAAAAATACTTTTGGGGTTACCACTGCAAAAGAACATCCAATTTTACTTCCAAATCTACAATTCTGTTTTTACTGTTTTTCACCCAGAAACAAAAACAAATATGCACCTTATCTCATCTTTCTTTACTCTTAATCTAATTGTACTCGTAACAGTGTGGCAAGACATGGTATATTCTTCACTATTAAAGGGGGAGGTAAGTGAGCCCATCTAATAATTTTTCTAGAAGGTGTTACACATTTTCTAGGGAAGTGTGTCACCAGGGATTTCACGAAACTATTGTGAAAGATCAGTTTGAGATGAGGAGCCGCAAAAATCTAACACCAGAAATTCTCTACTGGGAATCGAACCCAGGGTCTCTCAGTTTGCAAGTCTGAATGTGGCTACCACAACACTACAGGGACGTTAACTTCACAGCAATTTATTTCTTAAAATACCTACTGCCTAAAGCATTCCCTAACTTTCAGGTGTGAGCCTAGTGTTCATTCGTGACGCTGACACACTTTCCGACTGCTCACACAATGTTTTTGTCTTAACCGCACTTAATGATATTGTCTAAACCACATATTTTTTTTATAATGAATGTACGTTTTCATGAAAATAGATATGAATAAACCTTAGGGGTTTCACCACCCCTTGAAACGTAGGACCTAGACTAGTAGACTACCTGATATGGAAGTAAGGCTTGCTAGTATTGTAGTAATTGTGTAGTTGGCATCCACAGCCTTTGTAATCATGAATCAAATAAACCGCCCAACACAGAGATTAGAAGATGTGAATACATGTTTATATTTAAACCTTGTACAACAAACCTCTGTTGGGTAATAGATTTAGACGTCGGTGAAAGCAGGGGTGGACCTTAAGAGATTCGTAGAGGCAAGCCACTGTCACATCACAGAAAACTATCCGACATTATAATTTCGGGAATTCCCGCTCTGGCGAATCTGATTTGAATAAAAATAGATCTACGCCTCTTCCAGACAGCGCGGCTGATACAATGCCATTTTGAAGAGAGATCCAGAAACTGGATTGATGGTCTATTGTAACATAATAATTTATAGTAAGTTTGAGTAAGTCTTTGGTGTGTCCTATTTTCATATCCACCACAGAGAATCAGCCAGTTCTGTGCACAGAAGGGCAAGAAACAGTGTACATTAAAAAAAAACAACACAAAAATTAACTCAGACCAGTTTTGTTTTAATTGATAACTATTGATAGATGTAATATTGACTACTAATGCCACCCGAATAGACGCGTAGCGTAATGGTTGTCAAATAGTCACTGACTGCCACTGGGAAAAAGAATGCTTCATATAATGTTTAAAAAACAGATGACTCCCACAAAAGTAGGTTACTGAAATAAGAGATCTTAGCGTCCATGGCCCAAAGTGAATTCTCATCTAAGCAGTAGACTAAAGAGTTAAAAAAGCTTCGCAAGTCACTTGAAATTTTTTACTATAAAAGTCAACCATTCGGACCGCACCTTGTAAAATGTACTATCTCAAAAATATCGCACTTGCACCCTGCTTGTGCCCCAAGCTCACTCAACTGTTTAGCCCGCCAAGTAGTCAATTAAAAAATTTGACTTCATCCATGTTCACTTTAGGTAGTGTAGGAATAAGCTTGTCCATATACGTAACCCGGTGGCAAGATACATAGTACTCTTTCTATTATATTTAAAGGGGGAGGAATGTGAGCTCAGTCTGATAATTTTTCAGATGTAACATATTATTTTAAGGAAGTTTGCCACCAGGGATTTTATCAATTACTGTGAATAATCAGTTTTAAGAAGATGGGCCGAAAAAACCTACACTAGAAATTTCCTGTCCCTGCCGGGAATCTCAGCTTGCAAATCTGAACGAGTTAGCACTACACTACAAACACGCTAACTTCACACATTTAATCCCTAAATACCTACTGCCTGAATCGGTCCCTACTTCCACGTGCGAGCCTAGTGTTCACCCGTGCACCTAACACACTTCCCCACTCAGGGGCCTAGCGAGGGTGATTTTTTTTTGGTAATCTAACACTTACAT
>JAWQUT010000003.1:1379287-1390272 GCA_033807755.1 Ellobium chinense | reverse complement strand
TTTATTTTTTGTTTGCTCATAATGTTTGTATTGTTTATAAATTTCTTTCCCACAGTCAGTCTTTATATATTAGCTTACTGAGCATCCATACCACTTACATCAGACTGCTAATAAAGTCGGCACGAAGACTACAGAACTGACCTGAATAAGACTCCCTCAGTTTCGATACCGGTACAGCAGATTGCAAATTCGCCTAAAATCAGCACTGCTGTCGGTATTCGTGTAAAAATAAGACCAAAAAAAAAAAAGCTTCCAGTCTCCCTCAAGACCGTCACCTCAAAGTACGGTATTCAAAATGCTGTAAAAATATCATGTACAGTATCATAATAAAGTTGTCGTCAAGAAGCGTTGACACCAATCAAACAGAGCAGGACGAGACACTTAATGTAAAAGGTATTGAGGTCTCTTTTCTTGCTCCCACTAAAAGAAGCTGTAAGGTTAATGGTCTTAGAAATTATTCATGTTTAAGCAAAATGAACTAATGCTATTGTGATCATCATGGGCTCTGCAATATTTTAATGTTTACGGTGCCGTTTTCTCTGGTCCTCGGGAGAAAGGAAAAAACTCTGGAACAGGGTTGCCAAATTTGGTTCTCTCGGAACCAATTATCAGATTTTTGGCTATATATAAAGTACGTAGGCTAGTTCTCAAATAACTGATTGGCTCTTTGGTTCATTTTTAACTCTAACCGACTGTAACATCAATAGTTACTAATTTCGTTTAGAAACACTTTTAGTTTCCGTGTACTTCTATCAAACTGCTTGGTACCGGTACTTCTGTCGCCAGATGAGCACGAATTAAAGTGCGACTAAAGTGCTAGAAAAAATATGATTTCCGACAGTTTTTATATTTTCAATATCAAGTTTTAGATCAAAAGTCATAATTTTTGCTAAAAAATAATATTTCGAAATTAATTTTACTTTTAACCTATTCTGAAATTGTAAGAAAAAAACCGTACCGGAAACGTCAAGTCAGCGCGGAAGTCGCGGTGTTTTCGATCGAGAACAATGGCAAATACGGTCGAGCCGTATCAGTTCAAGCCCCTGCGCCGAAAAACAGATGACGAGGATATAATTGAGGAGAAGACTATTGGACCATCAGTTCAGGAATGGTAAACAAGCATTCTGTCACAGTTTAGCGCACAACAATAACCCATTGTTTCCACGTGGGAGCGAGCCCTACTGAGTGCAGCGCTACGCATAATAGCCTTGAGCCCGACGCGTAATAGCCTTCAGGCGTGTACACAGTGTTGGTGACGTCACGTATTTCTGGCGAGGCGAGCAGCGGTAACGCTAACACAGTAGGGCATGGGCATGTGTTATTCTTTGTGATTCTTCGAAACGCGTTAGATTTGATGGGTTTGAGAAGGTCAGTAGGAAGTTTGAATCACTGATGCATGTTAAAATAGTAATTCCACGGAATTCTGTGCACTACCCATAAAAGTACTTTAGTCGCACTTTAAGGATCAATCTAAAAAATGTTTCCATTTATAGGTCTAATATCTGTAGAAATAGAATTGTTTATGATAAGTATAATACCAGTGTATACCCATTACAAACATAAGTCGTCATTAATTTCTGATCTTATGTCAAATCTTGACCCAGGCCGCCGTTTGGTGCTATATTTTGGTACTTTTTCGGTTGTGATTTGGCTCCCGTTTGATAAAAATGGCAACTGAGTTCTTGACGTCGTTCGCGGCACGTCAAAAAAAAAAATGGGGGGAGTGGGATGGGAATGCAGTCTGCGTAGAGGATAATCAAATTTTTCTCTCAGATTACTGACCTCTTTTTAAAAATGGTTTTTCTATTGACTTTTCCTTCGAATGCAATACACTGTGCGTATGGGGCTGGAGGATTTGCGAGACGAGTACCGGGTCACAGATTAGTACTGCAAAAAACTTAAGTAGTATTGACAAGATTGTACGCCAACGCTTGTAAATGGTACGCAAGTGTAATACATGTAAAACGATGAAGGTATTTGAACATTTTAGAAAGCACTTAGTATTAGTAAAATTGTATTAGATGGAAACTATATAATGAATGTATAATGGCTATTATGAACTGGTAATCTCAGATTCATAGATTACATGGACGTTACGCCACTGCTCACACATAGGAAAACTGGCAAAAATAACACAGAATTACAAAAATCCACATAGGCAGTTCTGAACTATCACGCAGCAGGTGAGAGAGAAACAAGATGGACAGGAATCCATGACTTCTTGTTGCCAACCTTAGATTTGCAATCAGGTGATCACTGCACATATTTTTTACAAGGATTTACAACGGTTCATCCCTGAGACCAAATAAAGGTGAGGGGTCAGCTAGACAGCCATTCCTATCTCCTGTGCATGACCAGAAAAAAAGCTATGCAAAGTTGGTCTAGGGAGCGAAATCTCGGCCAGCATCTTATTTTATGGTTTTTGTGACAGCTCAGTTAGTACTGGCAAAGGCTTTTGCTATTTCTTTGGATTCTAATGCATTTTTACAATTCATAGAGAAAGCTTACTATTCCTGGGATTGAGATTAAAACTTGTAAACCTGATGCTCAGCACTTCCCTCTGTCTTCAAATGTTCTCTTGTGTTGCTTATTTCAAAACTTTGGGCATTGGAAGCGGTTACAGGAGCCTAACTGGTAAAAAAAAATGGACTATCAGAGGGATAGTAGCAGAGTAGAAATAATCGTATAACATGAAACCACACCGCAGAAGTGGTTAAATTCAGTCTTGAATTTTAAAAAAAGTAATTGTTGCAGGCAGTATTTCCTAGTGGCTTTATCGGATTTCATTTCTGCGGGCTTGTGATCTGCAAAAGAAGGCCAAATTTTTAACCTCTTTTCGTGTAATTTAAAATTGTAAAAAATCAATATAAAGGATCCCCCAGTATATAATTTGAGCACAGTGGTGGCACCAGACCTGCAGACTAGTCTTGGCCATCTTGGAATGTTCCTGTGGTTCGAGTATAAATTTTCATTAAATGGCTCAAAGGGGCTTTTTACAATTTGGCTCCTGCAACCTTAATATTCCACCCCAAGTCCTAAAATGTGTATGTGTGTTTAAAAATGGTTCATTGTGATGATGAACGACAGACAGCATGTGGATTGAAGCAGTGCTCTTACTTAGGGGTTATAAATTATCTCTCCTTTCCTACTTTTGGCATGCCTTTCTTCCAGTGATAAGGCTCCAAGGGGCAAATTTTGATTTAATGGGACACTGTGTCCATTTTACTTTATTTTGCCAGGCACTATCTAGCCTTGAGCTGGAACTGTCAGGTCAGGGGTGTGCTCAGGCGGAAGAGGACGGATTTGGTGTTGACCAGTCAAAAATATTTAAATGCCTAAGGAACAAAATGAGATAAAGAGAGAAGTCATTTGAGTGACTCCTCCTTTTCCATTAAACGACTTCCAATGGGATCATGCGTTTTGGTTAAGGCTTGTGTCATTTCTTGTCTCGGTGCTTCTAATGTTGACTACGATCTTGACCTAAGGTGATTAAAAGACTTGATCATTTTATCCATATGAAGGAAAGACGCATCAATCTTATCTACAAGTCATAAAGAATAAGCCAGTGGACCTACTTTTATACGCCTACTGTAGATGCCACCTTTGATTTTCGTGTTGTTTTTGTTGTTGTTGTTATTGTTGTTTTTGTTGTTGGTGTTGTTGTTGTTGTCGTTGTTACTGCTGATGCTGCTGCTGCTGTTATGATATTAACCTACATTGTAATCTTGCACTCTTGGTTTAGATGGTAGAGTAAATCTTGCTGTATTGTGTAAACAATTTTAGTATTGTGTAGATATTTGCTACAATGTGTTATTATTTGCTGTATTGTGTAAATATTTGCTGTATATAGTGTTTCTCTGTGTGTACATGATACCGTATCTGCCCTTGAAGTCGGTATAATGCAGAGTGATTCTAACCTATGCGCTGATTTTCTTATCTGGTTTTCACCCTCGCGCTGAGCCCCTGCACCAGATGCATTAACATTAAAAAAAAACAAGATAAAAACGTTAAGGACTATTAGTTGTGTTCATGCAAGGTGCATATTCCGGGAAAAATATCTACGCAATTCTTTCCCCTTGGGTTATGCATCTCCTTCTTTCGAAAAGAAGAAAGTGATTCCTGGCAACAAAGCATCTTTCAGTACGGGTAGTCATTCCTCTTCTTTCTTCTTCATTCTCCTTTCACGACTACCATTACCTCAACAAGGACAACAACAACAACAACAACAACAACAACAACAACAACAACAACAACAACAACAACAGCAGCAGCAGCAGCAGCAGCAACAACAACAACAACAATAATAACAACAACAATAATAACAGCAAGCGCGACAATATTACAACAACTACATAAACAGCAAAAGCAGTAGCAACAATAACTACAGCAATAATAACGAAGGCATTGACAACGACAGCTGCTACCACTTCTGCCCGTCTGATGCTGCTGTTGTCTCAACTAAATTTAGAGCTAGTGCGACCCACGACTTACCTAAGGTCACCGCCTAACCTATTCGTCAGGCATACTGTACTTTCGTGAGACCATCTTGTGAGGTTGAGTGGATGGATACAGGTATATCATATGTATGTGAGGTGAGGAGAGGGGAATGAAAGGACAGAATGGTGTAGAAGGGGGTTTGTATGGTATGGAGACATGAAAGCGAAAAAAATAAAGTATTATTACTATTTTATTATATTATCCATTCACTGACCTGGTACATTTTCTAAACCATTAGACAAATCAATCTTGGATGCATAACTGTATAAATGTATCATGAAATTTAAAATAAGTTCAGCGAGTGTTTGAATAAGTAAATGTCAGTCACAGATGTCGCATTAACGCTTCGCCACCCAGAAGCAAAAGGAATAACAAAAACAAAACCAAAAAATAAAAAACAAAATATTTTGTTCTCTCTTAAATTAAAAAAAAAAATCCAGCTATGTTCTTGATGTTATTATAAAACATAAAATTGCAATGATATTCCTGATAAACATGACCCCACTTTATCGCAATCCTCCGTTTAAGATCAATACTTTTTATCCCCCAAAAATGCTATATTTCCCCGCAAAAGTAACTCGATAATCGAAACTTTTTAAATCACATTTTTTTTTTTACACTCGAGGGGTTGCGATTAAGCGGAGCTGATTTATCAACTTCAGCCTTCACATTTTGTGCTGGATATTACAGATGAAAAAGTATTTGTAATAGCACCAACTTTCCAATATTTTAACCCTTCCCTCCCCAATCCCGCTCCAGCCTCTGGTTACATCCAAATTTAATCTTGATGTGACAGTAAAAACACATGTAAGCGTTATTTGTGTTCTAATGATAAGTTTTCACACTTCTACATCATAGTTGACAAGGACGAAAATCAAAACAAGCAATTACTTAGACATGATTTTTGCAAGGCTAGGGCACAAAAAAGCTCAAAGAGCAAAAAAACCCTTGATTTTTTAAAAATCCTCTAGTCACTCCATATAATGATACATTGAGGAATCACTCATTTTCAGAGGTTGTCTACTTTGTTCTCCCACAAAGTCACTGTGCTGCAGGACGGGAGTGCAAAGCCAGCAGCATGAAAATTCATGACAATTGATTACACAACAAACTAATAGCAACATTCACACCTTAAAGTGAAGTTCCAAAGCTGAATGCTTTGAGCATACAGGCGTATTTAATTTTTGTCATTATCTACCACTTCGCGATTCCATCACCCAGACCCACATCACCTTGTAGATCATTTTGTGCTCCAAGATTCAATGTTTATTAAAATCTTAACAAGTCAAGGCTTCTATTAGTAGACACTCTCTCCTTTTTAAAAATTAGTTCAAGACAGCCCTTCTCACCTTTACATACCACTGACAATAAAACATAAACGTATGAATGATTCGAGAACATAAAATGGTCACATTTTCTTTATTTTACAAGAATTTTGCCCCTATGCTTATACAGTTCTCTGTGGATGCAGACTCTATGAAAAGATAAAAGAAGGCTAGATCAACTAGATGCAGTTTATTATAGCTTCTACTTGGAGCCGCTCGAGTCAAAAGTATATTTACAAGCCCGTAATCAACGAATCAAACTGAACATGTAAAAATTACAGTTCCTTATGATTCTTGCTGCATCTCATAATTGAAAATGCTTCAAACTCTCACTCCAAAACGAAGCATTTTAGCACACCCCAGCTCTTTGAAGAAAGTCATAACTTGAATTCCATCTGGCATTTTCGTTGGTGTATCACAGCCATCGTCAGCAATCAGAAACAAATCCAGCTGTTCAGGTTGCTCTGGTATAAAATTCAAGATGTTCATGCTGAGCAGAGCTAGTTTTAGTTGGCTCACAGTACGGTTCACAATATCTTTCCTTTCAATCACAATAGATCTTTCCTCGTGGGTCTGCCCATTGCCACCGACGTACTGAAGTGTAATTTCCAAGTCCATGAAAAGAGCCTCTGTCATCTGCGGAGGCAAAGAAGTAGATCTATATCTGGTACTGTATAAAACTTCTATCTAACAAAGCGTACATTTGATGGATCTACCAATTTATTACCATTGAGCGCGTGTCAGCTTCCATTTTCAATACAAGTATTATGTTTACGTACAATTATCATCGCAAGGCAGTTGAAGCAACAGTGGTTGGGGGCCTATGTCTCGCAGATTAAAGAGAATATACTACTACTACTTCTACTAGTAGGCCTACTACAATTATTACTACTACTACTACTACAACTACTACATGTAGCCTACTACTCTACTACTACTGTTACTACGAAGAAGGTGAAGAAGGTGAAGAAGAAGAAGAAGAAGAGGGAAGAAGGAGGAAAAAGAAGAAGAGGAAGAGAAGATTACTCTGTGGAAAAGGTTTAAGAAAAACTAGGCAATGCGTATCAAACCAGTAATATTACTTGTCATAATTATTATTGTTTACTGTAAAGAGAAACAACAATCACCTAAAACTACAGGAAGCATATCCGATCTTCTTAATGTAAGTAGGTTACATCTTTTGTTAGCCGCCCCCCCCCCCTCCAAACCACCTTACTTTATTTCCTTTGCTCATGAAAGTTAGAGACCACAGTAATTATTCTCAAACACCTTGTTTCTGAAGACATTCACTCTCAAGCAACAGCTTTATTCTCAGGGATATAGGGTTATGAGTGGTCGCAAGTAGCAAATTGTAATTGTTGTTAAGTTCGTGTTACGTAGGTTCCATTGCTTGATACTGCATTATTATAAACAACGGATAAAAGCACTAAAATTTCCTCGTGATAAAAATTAGAATTGAACCCTAATGCTAGTCTAGGTCTAATTCCTCTGTTGGACCAAATTTGAGCCGCGACTGGGGTGTTGCGACCGTTTGTCGCACGGCTCCGACAAGAGAATAATCGTGTCTTAGTTGATCTAAGCATGCAGAAGCATGTACAGTAGTTTGACAGACGGTGTCATAAATGTAGCTACGAAATGGAAAGTTTGGTTGATAAATATAACAATGAATTATTAATTAATTAATAGGAAAACGCCTGAATCAGCTACATTATTGGATAGGGAAATGTTCTAGACTATAGCTAACGCCAGTGAGTTTACAAGTTTCAAAGGTATAGTTTCCATTTCTTTTAACTCGTAGTGGACATGTAATCCATGATAACTCTAGATTAAGCACTGAAAAAAAAAAACCCACCAAAAAACATATAACTTCTACATCCCAGTCTTGTCGCACATACCTTTGTTGGCTATCTTGTGTCCAGCGAAATGATCAGACGTTCAGAAACAGCCACCAGTAAACTGCAAGGAAAATAATATCACTTCGGAAAATCCCATTTCTAAAACAAGCATCTAAAGATGGAACTTCAATTACCAAAATAACGCAACAGAATTTCATGATGAAGTGATCTGGACTTTCCAACCTTGTGTCATTTCTCCCCCCCCCCCGAAGTTAGGATATTTAGACCAAGTTATGCTATCCTTCTCTTTCTTGAAAAGATCCCTTTTCCTCCACAACCATCTTCCGTTTCATCATGTTCGAAATGTTTCTACCAACGAGGTTATTATGCAGGGAAATCATTCTTGCTAAAAGCACATAATATACCAACATTGTCTTTTATTGCTCTGCTCTCTCTTTCGTCAACAATACTCACATTTAATAGACAGTGTTAATATAGGCCTATATGCATTCGCAGGAGAGATGTAATATGGTTGTACTATGACGAGAATTATACAGTTTCAAACTAAAGCTTATCTTAGACAAACAATGAATGTATGTTACTCTCTTCTGCCAGTTCCTTTGATTTGAATAATATCAACCATTGTTATAATATTGCTGGGTACATCCATTTTTAAACATGGATATAAAAATATTTGTATTAGTCAATAGAAGCAAATGTTTCAAAACAGTAAGTTGTGTCGTAGCAGAATTTGCCTCATAGTCTATATGTTATTTTTCTTAGAATCTCAGACGTAAGAGACGTATCAGCCAATAAAATTAAAAGTTTCACTATAGTTTCATATTAATCTGTCGTATTTCTCAATAGTCATCGGTTTGAATTCGACTCCCGAAGGAAACGTGTTGCTTGATTATACTTTCTTGATGCAATACATTGTCGACAGTACTGTATTTAAAAATTGGGATCTCATTACACTGAAACAAACTGACAAGGGGTAATTTACGTGTTTGTCCCTATCTGGGATACCAGTGTAGTGCCTTGGCATTCAGATTCCATGACTACTGGCAAAGGAAATGTTTATCTAAATAATAGCCTGAAAGCAGTTTCAGCTGTGTCTCTACGCTTCGTCTCCTCCCCCTTCTTTTCGTCCTCACCACAATCACAACAGCCATCATCATCATCATCATCATTATTATCATCATCATCATCATCATCATCACCACCACCACCACCCTCATAATCATCATCATCATCATTATCAGCAGCAGCAGTAGTAGCAGCAACAGCAGCGGCAGCACCAGCACCAGCAACAACAACAACAACAGAATCAGCATCAATAGCAGGTCAGATCAGTTTAGCTCACTTCAGCCATATTACAAAAGAAGACACTGCCATCATCATCATCATCATCATCATCATCATCATCATCATCATCATCAATATCATCATTTAAAACTGAGAAAAATTAAAAGCTCAACCTTAATTCAAGGAATTTATTAAAAATCTAGTAAAGAATTAAGACCGAAAATTACATCTAAACGTTTCGACTCTAAGGCCTTTATCAATAGAATGAAACAAGAGTTATAAATTTTGCAATAAAAGCAACCACATTAAGAAGAAAAAGAAAAGACAAGCATGGAAGAGTGTGTTGAAAGTCAGTTATGATCGATTACGTGAGACGGTCTTAAAATAGCGGGTAAAGACAATAAGAAAACCTGGATCACGGGATAAAACAGTTGGTAGAGGAGTGAATTAAGGTAAGAAGAAAAGAGCTGTGTGTAAAAGGGGGGAGGGAGTATGAGGGACTCCCTCAAGAAAAACTGAGCTCCAAGCAGTCAATAATATAGGTGGAGGGAGAAAGCATCATCATCTTTATCATCATAATCATCATCATCACCACCACCACCACTACCACCACCACTCTCATAATCATCATCATCATCATTATCAGCAGCAACTGTAGTAGCAGCAACAACAGCGGCAGCACCAGCACCAGCACCAGCACCAGCACCAGCAACAACAACAACAACAACAGAATCAGCATCAATAGCAGGTCAGATCAGTTTAGCTCACTTCAGCCATATTACAAAAGAAGACACTGCCATCATCATCATCATCATCATCATCATCATCATCATCTCTGAGCTCTGGGTATGAATTTATAAGCTAAAAGAGCTAGGTAGGTCTTTGTAATGAGAGCAAAGATCCACAGCAAAGCTGACTGACATGTCCAGGAAGAAAGAAACAACAAAGACAAACACTGAGAAGTTCTACAGACTTCATTTGTCAAGTTATTGAACACATCGTTACTCAGTTTTCAATGTAATAAAGTATTTTAAAAACATATAATTTCAAATCAGTCTTATTATATATTACTCTCCCTAGAGAAGAACTGTTGCTAGCACTGATATTATTGTGTGCAACATTAGACTTCTTGGCATAAGCAGACACTGTAAAATTCATAACAAGGTTTATTTCAGATCTCATGCCTTATTTATTGTTGCAGCAATCTTTTAAGGGCACTGCCCATTCCCAGAGGTTGTCATGCAGATAGCATAATGGAATGAGGGGCATAGGACTACTGTGTACAAAATGATCATTTTACACATAATTTCTTCTTTTGTCTTTCTGGTGAATGGAGACAGTTCAAACAATGTACAATATATTTGTAGGCAAAAAAGCTGCTAAAACACATTGTGAACTATAATGATGGTGACAATACATCAGAAGACCCACAGGTATTGCATACAAGAGTTTTGTACATTCGACTCTGCATAATTATAATCCAGATAATCGCAACTTCCACTTAACTGCAAACTGTTTCTCATTATAAAATGCTATGTTTCTATTATAAAAGTCACTAGATAATTGCCACTCCTTTTTCTCGCAACATTTTTTCCCATGCTCTCAAGAATTTTCTTCTATTTTCATTTTTATTTCCATTTTCAAGTTGCGATTGAGCAGAGTCGACTATAATATGTATTGTAATCGTTCATCCTTTTCTCACTAGACAAAGAGTGCTGGCACTATGATTCATAATGTTCTGATAACAGGCAAGTGAAATTTGTGCTATGTATACTTCATATAGTCTATTTAAAGAACTTGCAGAATATTTGTCAATATACAGTATAAGGCCTTGACTGTTCATTGGTGACTTGAGCATCAAACCAAACAATTAATTAAGTAAGTAATGAGTGTAAATTAATAATTACTACAATAATCACCACAAAGATATATATTCTAAATCTGTTTCACATGAATCCTCTAGAAAAAAATGCTACTCTTTATGCTATGAAGGCAGTGTTGCCTCGTGGGAGGGGTAAGGAGG
>JAWQUT010000003.1:1366176-1379260 GCA_033807755.1 Ellobium chinense | reverse complement strand
AGTCTGGGTGTTCGCCAAGGGTATGCGCAACTATCAAAGGTGGGAGTATAATTCAGGACATGGAGGGACCTTTTACCCTCAGAAAATGCTCACAAAAAAAGAAGCAAAAGAGGCAGTTTGGGGCTAATAGTAGCTGAAAATAAGTTAAAATTTTAATTATGATTTTAAGAAAAAAGGGCATGTTTAGATGGGATTTTAGAGAAAACATGAAAAGAAGACATTTCATTTCCCACATGTGGTCGATGAAATTAATCTAGAGGATATCGAAGCATACTCTACATAAATTTTTTAAAAGAAGCAGTTGGGGTAATTTCCAGCTGACATTCTAGTGAAAATGTTTTTATTTAATAATGATTTGTATGTTTTTCCAACAAGTGGATTTTCAGGAAAAACAAAATACAAATATAGCTAGAGAGAACCATGGGCAGAGGTACTTAGATATTTTTATATCAATCTTATGACAGAGGTAGAAAACTCAGTTCCACCCAAATCAAGATGTGAATATTGTCTTGCCAAAGTTTAAAAGACATTATGGTTGCATTTTCACAGTGCACATCCAACATATTTAGCTCACTTCAAATTTAGTTAGTGAATCAGACATAGGTTAACCTTAAATTCTCTAAATTTTCACCCTCTCCTTTTCCTGTTCTGCTACTGCTTCAGTATTCATAATGTCATTTCTTTTTTAATCTAAGACTATGACACCGGCCTAGTTCTTTGAAATAGGTTCCGAATCTCATGTGACTTATCATCTCCTGATGTATCTCAGATTGAGATGGATGTACGGCAGGAAGGACCAAATACAATCCCAAGTCATCGGGTTGTTCTTTGACACAATCCAGAGCCTGCAACTTGAGCAAACCAGACTTCACTTCATCTACCGTCATGATCAGCATGTATTTCTCCAACACAACTGGCGGCTCATGCTCCTGTCCATAAAGATCCTTGTACTGGACTTTAACTTCCAGGTTCAAAAAGCTGCTCTCCCAGGCTTTGTATTCTGCGTCACCACTGCTCATCTGTGAGGCAGAGAAAATAATGGATATTGTCGTTTTATTTTGCAATGTCAAGCACTGACAGCCTATCTAATGTGCCAGCATAAGTCAAACAATAAGCAGGACTGGGGTATCTTGCACCCAGGAATAAAATCCCCAATTCTACTCCCTAATTTACTTTTGGACCTCTCCTCCCCCTCATGTTCCATACAGCAACAAAATGTTTGTTCTCAGTGTGAGCAGTCGGGAAATGTGTTAGGGTCACGGGTGAACACAAGGTTCGCATGTGGAAGTAGGGACCAATTCAGGCAGCAGGTATTTAATTTTAAGGATTAAATTGCTGTGAAGGTAGCGTTCCTGTGGTGTAGTGGTAACACGTTCAGACTTGCAAGCTGAGAGACCCTGGTTCGATCCCCGGCAGGGACAGAAATTTTCTAGAGTAGGTTTTTTCGGCCCTTCTTCTCAAAACTGATCATTCACAGTAATTTGGTGACACACTTCCTTAAAATAATATGTAACGTCTGAAAAATTACCAGACTAAGCTCACCTTCCTCCCCCTTAAATATAAGAGAATACCATACAATACTACACTGTATTGTCTTTCCACCCGGTTACATCAGTACTGCGATATTTTTGTTCTTGTACATTATATCTTCCCCTATTATCCCACTTTCTGGCTCTCCTCTCTTTCTTCACTTTCCTTCTCTTTTTCTCTGTCTGTTGATCCCAGGAAATGTGCTACAGCAACGGGATATAGTCTATTAATAATAGATCTTCTTCTTCCATAAAACTGATATTCCCATATCTACACAACAATTAACACTAGTGCGCATTTAAAATCAACCTGGCCGATGCCTTAAAGAGGTATAACAATTTTGGGGAGTCGTTTATATTTTTAAAACAAGTATAAAAAGTATTTGACCGTAGTCTAAAGCAGTAAAATAAGAATTGGAAAGCAATATTGTTATCTTTTAAATAACATTTTAAGTATACATAACCGGTAAGTGCCCATATATTATTTGAATCTTTCTAGTAGCTAGCCCTTAATGTAAATCTAAAAGATTCTATGCTACTGGGTGCTTTAGTGTTCCAGGGTTCCAGGACGTCAAGATGGCTGAAAAAACTGGAGTGTGGGACGGCATAGTTCTGGCTACTTTATCTAGGGTCTATCTAGCGAGGATCCAACAGATACCGTTTACTGGTGCTACAGGTTTTAAATGACTAAGTTCAAAGTCTGATAGGATGTTTTTGATGTGCTAGAAGGAGATCCAAGAACAGACCCCAGTTAGCATGAGAGTAGATCTGGTTGTCTCAAGTGGGCATTAGCTTATTGTTGGAAGATATTCCTGATCACGACCGAGGTTTTTGGGATAGGATCTTTGGAGACATCTCCCGACAGTAACTTCTCGCGTAATTAGACTAGACCTAATCGTGTGAAACCTACCTTGTTTTCTGGTCAACACGGTTAGATCTAGCTTGTGGTGGACAAAATCAAACTAAGCGTAAACCACTGTAAAATGCAGACAGGTAACATCGGGAATACCCAAATCCTTCACGTCATTCACTCAAGTCTAGCCATTCGGGAAGTTTTAATGCTGTATTCATTTATCCTGGATTCGAATCCGCATTGGAATCCCAAACTTGGTCTGGGTTCGAATCCAAAAAAAAAAAAAAAANAAAAAAAAAAAAAAAGAAACGATTAACAAGAAATCACTAGGTAATTTTAAAATTTGGGTCTCTGTCCGAACGAACAAATGTAACCCTTAAGCTTTCTTTTAGACTCCATGTAGTAAAAGCCGGGTCGTTGGAAATAATTTTTTAAAGGTAACTGATAGAATTACTATTCTTTTCTGATAATTCGATTACAATGTGACAATGACTTTACTTTTTTAAATACAAAGTAGCTGCAACACTTACTTTACTTTGAAAAGTAACTAGGAGTTTTTCCGTTACTTTTAAGTTATTTTTAAGTCCCAGATTCCAAAAAGGGAAAAAAGTGATTGAACGTCACCGCACTGAACGCCAAAGGCTTATTTCAGATCCTGTCTTTACTGGATATCATATAAATAGGCCTATATATACTGCTTCTCCAGAAGGGACTTAACAACTTACAAAGTGTACATCTTGTTTTCGAGTTTTAGAGAGACGTTTTCAAATTATTGTCCAATATTTTGAGGTAAGCAGTGACGTTCAAATGCACAGTGTAATTTCCAAGAACATGAACTTAACTTTACCATTCCATAATAATTTTTATGGACAAACTAGGTTTATAATAACAAGTTATGATTGGTTGGTTGAGTGCCTGTCTTTGGTCTTTGAGCCTGGCCAGCTTTTGGACTGAAGGGACACACGCGCCAACCCTCAGGGGGTTCTACTGAAGGAGTTAAGCCCTTGGAAATTATTATGTCCCCATAGTGTGGTTAGTACCGCTTAGCTACAAGGCTTCCCAGTGAAATTAGACCAGCTGATGCCCCAACATGGCAGCAACTGGTGGAATCTGAAATGAAAACGAGTGCTGGACAGACATGTAAAAAATGATATTGCCAATTATACTATGAACTTGCTCTGCAGGCCAGCATCCTAGGTTTGAGACCGCTAGTAGGCCTAATGAGTCAAACATCTATTGATCTACAAAGTAATATAATACTGTACTAAAAAACACAGAGAGTACATGAAAGTTGAAATCAAGGCTTGTTATTGTTGTTGTTGTTGTTGTTGTTATTGTTGGTGTTGTTGTTATTGTTGTTGTCGTTGTTGTTATTTGTTCGGTGGTTTGTTTGTTTGATTATCTTTCCTTTTACAACATCCATACAAATAGGTGTCACAATACATAGTACATTCCTAGGCCAGTTGCAAAAGGGTTTCAAACTGGAATGCCCATTGCTCCCCCCCCCCCCCCCCCCCCCNTTGTTTGTTGGTTGGTTGGTTGGTTGGTTGGTTGGTTGGTTTGTTTGATTTCTTTCATTTTACCAGACCTCCATGCAAATAGGTGTCACAATACATAGCACAATCCTGGGCTAGTTGTAAAAGTTTTCAAACTCGAATGCCCATTGCATTCCTTCCAACTTTGTTCTCTGAGTCTTGAGTGGCAAGTTTGTCAGAATTGCATTATTTCACTGAATATTCATTTGGTACAAATGGTTCCATGATAAAACTTTTATTTCCATGGACTTTGTCCGCCTTACGACAAATTTGAATAACCTTTGGTCAAAGTTCATCAGAATGAGATCTAAAATATTTTGAAATTGTTGATTTTCTCAAAAAATCTGTTAATAATTCAAGAAATAACCAAACTTTTTCCAACCTGAGATTATGATTGTATAAACATTATGGTTTTATTCCTTACGACTACTATGTTACTTAGACTTAGGAATCTGAATGTCCAGTCGTTGGAAGTTTGTTATGTTTATTCGATTTACAGACAATATCAACATGTATTCATTTTATCATCTATGCACGGGAGTGCATTGCTTCACAGCGAATAAAAACAGTCTAATGGTTTAACTATTAATTTTATTAGGAAAATAGCCGGATTTTGATTTTCATCAGTGAATTACCAGATCAGTTTTTTTCGTTATTAAGTGTTGCTTATGAGTGGATTTGTTTGGTATTTATATTTGTGCCAAAGGCTATCAGAATAGTTTTCTCTACGTTTTATTCTCCCGCATTTATTGAGTGAATCAACTCAGTGCAGGCCTATCACTATACTGGGTTCAATGGATTAGTGCCTATCAATAATAGGTCAACTAAACGATGGTCTTCTGTAGTCGTAAAATGGCACAAATGAGTTCTGGTTACATGTCGAGATAACTCCCTGAGTAGAATCCCCTGGGATCGTGTAACTGTTCTCGGCAAAGGCAGTTTTAAGTCTGCAGTCATTGTTTTCTTGTATTGGATATCATCACCATCTATCGAGTTTTAATAAATCTCGTGATCATCAATGCTAGAGCTTGATTCCTACCACCATCATCGTTGTTGTCCTCGTTCCTCGTCTCCCTATCCACCTTCACACTTACCCACGAGGTCAGTAGTGTCATCGCCCAACTGCAAACGACTACCAGAGCAAATTTGGCGTCAGAGAATATGGTTTCTTGTCGGAGCCCTGGCGCGACCAACAGTTAGGCCTCCCTAACATTTGATGGGCACCAAACAAGTTTCCACCATATCATCATGACACCAGCCGGCCACTCCTTACATAAGGTCATATCTCAATAATCCGAACTCAGGAGTTTGGAAACTTCGCTTAACCGAATGCATCGTACGGAAATGCTTTTTCCCAGGTGTGTGAATCTCTTCGATAATCAAGAAATTGGTGATCATCAACCATGAAACCTGCGAAACATGAGTATTATTTGTTTTGTAATACTCTTCGATAATCCAAACAAAAATCATCAAAGACTGATTGGGTATAGCTGTCAACATTTATTATTTTTTATTAACAATTTCACCTGTCGGATGTGATTGGACGGTAACCTTTACCTGACCAAAGACATCTGCTCTGGTGATTCTGTTTACTTTTACATCCGCGGTCCGCGTCTGACCAACAACTTGTTCCCCAACTGCCACTCCAAAAACACCAAAGAAAAGGCCGCAGCTCGCGTAAAATATAAGTTACGCAAGTAGGGCTCAGCTACATCAGAGTTGGTTTTTTTTTTCAGTGAATATAAAGAAGTCACACTTACAGCGTGTGAAATTGGGGAATATCAAAGAGTAACGAATGAGTCATTTATAACTTTGATCCTCTGAGGCCTAAAAGGAGAGATCTGACTCCCTTCCCTCTTTCTTTTTAGTTTCATTATCTTTCCACTGTCTTATTTTTAAAATATATATTCCTTCCTCCCTTGCCCTCCTCTCTCTTTTCTTCATTCAGCCACTCATCCATCTTTATTCAGAGAAACTACATCATTTAGGAAAGGTTTTGCCTAAACGTTGTCTCTAAACTGTCTGGTTATCAGTGTGAATACCCCCCCCCNAGTTACTACAGTTGTAAAGGGATATAGACCCAGTAGATCAGCAATTTCAATAATCCATCACACACAGTGGAACCAAATGCTGTGGATCAACGAGACACGCTTGTCCTGTAGGTCTTTACTACAGACATAGAGTTTGATGCAATTACTAAAGTTTCGCTCCTATATATTTCAGGTACTGTACCAATTTTAGGCCATATACTGTATAAATTAGGCTTGTGTGCATGCAATCCTATTTATCCACTACTTTGTAAATATCCCCCATTTTTTTATGTGTCTCACATAAATCTGTCATATTTCTTAGTATTTATCAGTCTGCGTTTGATTCCTTCATGATGCAATACATTATTACCGGAATTGTTTGTTGTTTTTTTTTAAGCAGGCTCTCATAGTCTTATTATACTGAAATGAAGTGACAAGAGATAACCCATGCTAGTCCCTAGCCTTGATATTCAGATTTCATTATCACTGGAAAACAAATAGAATTATCTTTACAAATTAGCCTGAAAGCTGTGTCAGCTGTATATATCTGCGCTTGGTCCCCTCCTCCTTCTCTTCTTCATCACCACAGTCACTAAAGCTACCACCACCACCATCCTCCTCCTCATCATCATTGGAGGAACGGAATCAGCAGGAATAGCAGTAGCAGCCACTGCACAGATCAGTTTATTCACAGTTTAATCATACTGCAAAAGAAGATGTTTGCATCATCATCATCTCAGAGATTTGGGTATGAATACGTCAACTGGGCTGGGTAGGCTCTTCTAATACTTCTATCTAATGGCAGCAAGGATTCGCAACAGAGCTGACTGACAAATTCAGAAAGAAACAAGAAAACAAATAATGAAAAATTTCTACAGACTTCATTTGTCAAATTATTTGAACATATCACCGGATTTTCATTAAGATATACTGTAGTGCTTAAACATCTAGGAATGTCTCAGTACTTCATATATTCAAAATACATGTGCATTTCACAGATAGCCAGTGGATAAAGCTCCAACCAGTTTAAACAATAACACTGACAGCTTCATCTACAACAGCAACAAAAGCACTCTCATTGTCTTCAAAGCACCACTGTTGAAAATTCTGAGCCTTCTCTGATATTAACTACGGTAGAAGTACATGCAGCTAGCATTGAAATATTGTATTCTTGTCTTCTATTTCGTCTTCTTGGCAAAGGTAGTCATAGTAAACTCCATAACAAGATCTGATCTCAGATTTCACCCCTCATTAATTTTGTTCTTGCAGTTGGTATCTTTCAATAGCACTACCCTTTCCCAGAGGTTGTAATGCAGATATAGTGCGCAACTTTTCACTGTAAATGCATTGGAGAATGGAGATTTAATGCAAAAAAATTTTACCAAAGTACTGAACTGGATAGTTGTCACTTGCGATAACACCTGAATTCACCTATGTTTCTAAGATACTCTTAAGCATTATTTTGTTTGTGCTGGATTTTTTATCTTGTTGCAGAATTATGTGGAACTAACATGACACCTTGATGAAAAATGATGTAACCTGAGAGAACATCCAAAAATGCCCCCTAGTATCATGCATAAGTTATAGACATAACTGAAATTGGGTGTTATATAAGTGGTGCTTTCACGAATGATAACTGCCCGAAGATCATCACTCTCAAGGAAAATAAAAACACATTCATCACTTTGGAGTGCAAGTTTGCATGGAAACTGCAATGTACATGTTATATATATACACTGTATATAGTGAGTGGTTGTGCACCATTTTATTTGCATATTACCTCTATCTGGGAACGGAGCAGATCCAACTCATCTACTCACTTTCTTATTTAGTATTGGTAAATACTATGTAAGTGAATGTTGTTTCATAGCATTTTTAAGCATAATTACTTTCTTTGTCGTTCTGGTGAATGGAGACAGTTCAGATAGTTTATCATAATTACATGAGATGTATACAATGAACGTGACAAATCACACTGTAAAACACACTGATGGTGACAATGCATCAAAAGACCCATAAGTATTACATACATGAGTTTCACACAGTAGACTCCACTTTTGGTAACTGTAATCCAGATAATAGCAACTTCATCTTATTTGCAAACTGTTTCTCATTACAAAATGATACATTTCTACTACAAAAATCACTAAGAACTCCTCTCGCTCGCCAGTTTTTTCCATGCTCTCAAGAAGTCTTCCCTGTGGGAACAATAAAAGTCCTATTTTTATCATTTTTAATTTTGAAGTTGCAGTTAAGCAGAGTTGATTGTACATTATGTATTGTATTTATTTATCCCTTTTTCACCAAACAAAGTGTGCTGTCACTATGAGTTATGATGAATGCTAACAGTTAAGAGAAGTCTGTTCTTTGTACACTCCAAATCAACAAAGAACCAGCAGAATGTTTGTCAAGTAGCCTAGACTATATGAGTGTTTACTGATGACTTGAGTATCAGGCTTGGCTCATTGGTAGTCAAAAGAGTTCAAGCTTGGTCATAGCTTTCTCAAAGAGATCATGAACAAGCCCAATGTTTGGGCATTGGGACCAATGTATCATAATTCATAATGATTTATCTCTTTTGTGCATGTGNGTGGGGAAGGGTGGTAAAGGAAATTAATGTTTTCTTAGTATCTCAGAACAAAATGAGATAGACCCACATTACTTGTACTTGTTTTTCTGTCTAATCATGATAGGACTTAACCTCCGGAATGAATTTTGGTTTCAGTCTGAGTTTGGCCATTACAGTCAATACAGTATAATGCTTCTCTTCCATGTGATTCTGGCTTTATATCTTCCTGTTAGCTCATAATCAAGTACACTGCAAACCTTATGTAACAGGATAGCTGAGATTAGAGCTTTGTCCCTATTATATAGCATTCCTATTATAACAGATGCACAAAAGAAATTATAAAAAGTGCCGGATTAACATAGTAGTAATAGCAAAAGTGAGCATTAGCATTTCTGAGGGGATTAATGGGGGATTAAATGCTTGCAAGCTGTTCGGTGATATGGGAAATCCTAAGTGAGATTTTCTTGTTTACGGACATTACATTGGTGAGATTTGCAGCTGCACCACAGAAGATGAGCATCAATGATTTACAACCCCCTCCTCATCTACCCCACCCTCCACCAAAAATATCGAAACTATGAGATGGTGACCGAATTATTGAATTATTATTAATAGTTTCAGGAAAATAACTGATTTTTTTCATTTATTTGATTATTGAAAATTATTCCTTCGCCCAAGGCCCTGTGGACTCTAATGCCACTCCTGATGCTAAAGAATACTAGCTGAATCCAACCTTATGTAGGGGTCGAGGGGCATTTTTCCTGAGGAAATGTTCATAAAAGAGATGCAAGAGGAACAATTTGGGGGGCTATTGCTAGCAGAATTGGAAAAAAAATCTGAATCATGATTTTTTTTTTTCATGTTTAAAGATAGGACTTTAGGGAAAACATGCATTTAGACATTCCTTGTCCAATATATTGCTTATAAAATAAATCTGTAAGATTTCGGAGCATACTCCCCACAGAATTTTCTGAAGAAGCAACTAGGACCATTTCCACCTGAAATTTTGGTAAAAACTTTTATCAGATTTGTTTGTTGTTTCAAAAAGTGATTTTGGGTAAAGAAAAAGGCTTTCATCAAACATTAAAATGAAACCAGTGTCATACTCAGCTACAGTCAACCTATGGAGAAATATTCAATATTCACATGTAATGTATTCACCTGTCTACCTGTCATACAACAATAACAACAATGATAACAAAAAAAACCCAATAACAGCAACAAAAAATTAGCAACAGAACCTTTACTTTGCCAATGTTAAAAAAAAATTAACAGGAAAGAAAAAAGGAAGCCTGAAGCCCATGATGAAGGACAAGCAAAAAGTTAAGGAGAAAAAAAAAGAAAAGAGGGGAGAGAGAGAGAGAGAAAGAGAGAGAGAGAGAGAGAGAGAAAGAGAGAGAGGGAGAGAGAAAGAGAGAGAGAGAGAGAAAAAAAGAGATTTAATTCTTGCTCCCCTCTTTTTCTTTCTTAAACTTTTTTCTTGTCCTTCAGCATGGAATACTCCTCAAGAAGAGGACCCTTGACATGTACCCATGCCTAAATCCACTACTGGATATAAATTTTCTGTGTGTTTAGCTATTTGTCCTAGAGAGAGCCATGGGCCGAGATACTCACATATTTATATCATTCTTATGATAGAAATAGAAGACCCAGTTCTATCCAAATCAAGATCTGGACGTTGTTGTGCCTAAGGACAGTTTGCTTTAGAAAACATTAGAAGTTTCATTTTCACAATATTAAGTTCATCTCATATTAATTAGTGAATCAGGCATAGATTAAGCTTATATTTTCCAACTCTTCACCTTTTTCTTTTCTGGTTCTGCCATTGCTTCAGTATTCGTAGTGTCATTTCTTTTGTAATCTAAGACCATGACACCGGCCCAGTTCTTTGAAATAGAATTTGAATTTCTGGTTATCTTCCATCTTCTGTTGTGTCTCAGGCTCAGCTGGACGTGCAGGAGGAAGGACCAAATACAATCCCAAGACATCGGGTTTTTCTGTGACAAAATCCAGAGCCTGCAACTTGAGCAAACCAGTCTTCACCTCATTCACAGTCATGTTCATCATGTATTTTTCCAACACAACCGGCACCTCATGCTCCCCTCCATGATGATCTTTGTAATGGACTCTGATTTCCAGGTTCAGAAATGCGGTCTCCCATTTCCTCTCTTCTGTGTCTTCTGTATCATCATTGCTCATCTGTGACGCAAAGAAAAGTATGAATAGTTTATTCTACAATTTCAAACACTGACAGCCTGCCTAATATGTATGCATATATATGTCAAACAATAAGCAAGACTAGGGTATTTTGAACCTAGGACAGAGTAAAATTTGCACCCATCTGCTACTCTACTCCTCAGTTTGCCCTTCAAGCCCTCCCCCACTTCAGTAAACCCCCATTCCATACAGCAACAAAATATTTGTTCTCAGTGCTGCTTTATTTTCTTTCTTGAACATTATATATTCTTCTATTACCTCATCTTCCAGCTCTCCTTTCTCTCTTCTTATTTTTCTCTCTCTCTGCTGGGGAGAGTTTACATCATCTTCTTTTCTCTCTTTAATTAAGCTAGAATTCTCACATCTGAACAAAAATGAACACCAGTGTACATTAAAAAATCAATCCAGCTGATGACTCAAAGCGGTATAAAACATTTAAGGTAAAGGAGTATAGGTCTTTGGCACCTATTGTTTTTTTTCTTTTGGCGCTATTAATATTTTGTGTAATTCTACATATATACCACTGTGATTACAGAAAATTTCTTCCATGGAGGTTAAAGTACTTCTTTTGCCTGATCTTTTAACCGGAAGAAAAAGGGGGGTCAATGCCCAAAATTTTTCAAATATATCTTTTGAAAAAGGTCATCTCAAATTCTGATTTGGTCCCCAATTTTTCATTTGGCTGGTTTTGACCGCATGCGAAGATATAGGATTACACACTTTATTTTCTTATCTAGAAGGCTCAAATTGTTCCTTGAAACGTCAAAATTGGATGCTTTATTTAGATCACAGGTCATTTTACATATTTCTACACCCTGACACTAGCTGGCAGGGCCCCCAAAAAAGGGAAATTCTATATTAGCAGACTAATTGGGTTGTACACAATGAGTACTCTAATAGGTAGAGGTATTTTCTTATCTAGACAGCTCAAATTGTTCCTTGAAACGTCAAAATTGGATGCTTTATTTAGATCACAGGTCATTTTACATATTTCTACACCCTGACACTAGCTGGCAGGGCCCCAAAAAAGGGAAATTCTATATTAGCGGATTAATTGGGTTGTACACAATGAGTACTCTAATAGGTGCAGAAGTATTTGATTGTAATCCAAAGCAGTAATATAAGAATTGTGCAGTGGTTTTATTTTCTTAACAAGTCGTAGTGAGCACCAATAACTGCACATATACGCTCGTATATGTGAAGTTTTTTAGTAGCTAGCTCTTAGTAATATCTAAATCTATTAATATATATATAGCAATGCCAGTTTTAAGAGAACCTAAGCTTCTAAATGCATTGAGGTTCCAGGAACCTAGCTGGTAAAAAAGTCTGGACTAACAAAGTCAATAATACAGAGTATAAAATCTGTCCTTTGGGCAGCTCGTGTAAAAATAATTGTATAACATGAAACCACAGTGCAAAATTGGTGAAATTCAGTCCTGAATCTGTAACAACAACAAAAAAAATATTTGTTGTAGGCAGTGTTTCCAATGGTTTCAGCAGATTTCATTTGTGCAGGCCTGTGGTCTGCAAAGAAGGCCAAATTTTTAACGCCTTTTCATTTAAATTAAAATAGTGAAAAATCTAAATGAAGGGCTTCCATTGTTTGTAAACAGTTATATAATTTGCGCACAGTGATGTCACCAGACCAGCGGACTAGCCTTGGCCATCTCGGAACGTTCATGTGGTTCGGGGAGAAAATTTAATAGGCTCAAAGAGGCTTCCACAATTTGGCTCCTACAAGCGTTTATGAATGTCATCCGGCACCGAGTTCCTGAGTCTCAACGTATTTCGATAAGTGAATAAAGATGGCTGACAACACTGGAATGTGGGATGACAGTCGTGTTATGTCCAGTGAGAATTCCACACAACAGGTTTACTGATGCTACAGGTTCAAAGTGTGATAGGCTGCTGTTGACTTGCTAGTATGCTATCCAGGAATTGATTCCAGTCAGTATGAAAGTAGATAAGGATATTTCAGATGGGCATTTCATTATAGCTGCTCGACTAGTCTAGTGAAAGTGTAAATTGTTGATCGCGACCGTTTCTTGGGAGTGAATCTATGGAGGCATCTTCCGGCAATCACTTCTCACTGAAAACGAACGTAATCAGACCTAACCTTGCAAAACAAACCTTATTTTGTGGTGTGGACCGTTAGTTTTAGCTTGTAGAGAAGAAGCAACCAACTAGTCTAGGCCTATTTGGCCCAAACACACTGAAACTGAGCAGATAACTCCGGGAATACAAAATCCCTCCAGGTGTTCACTTTATGGTTGGCATATTCGAATCCTGAGTTCGAATAAAGACTTACGGTTCGATGGAATTATAATCTGGATTCGAATCCCGATTTTTTT
>JAWQUT010000003.1:1321009-1363599 GCA_033807755.1 Ellobium chinense | reverse complement strand
CCCATCCTTCCCCAAGACGACATGACTGAATTTCCCAGATCACTTTGGTGCGTGACTTCAGCGAATGCATATGCAGGAAGAAGAGTGTAGAACAAAACCCCCCTCGGACAAAACCCAAAGAGAGAAAATCCTGGATGTAGTAGCATGGAGACACAACGAATTGGAGAAATGTTGAGGTGGACAACACACAGACTGACGCTGAGATCCATAATCTGGTACGTTATTCGGCCTGGCACTTGAGAGGAAGAAGACTCTCTTCCAACAACAAGTTCAACTTCAAATTCTTTTTATTTAAGCATAATAGATAAGCCCAATCCCAATTCATATTCTAGAACATAAATTTCACAAAAAATATTTTTTTTCATTTAAATCACCCTTTACCATCTCCATGTGTGTCACCAACACTAACAACAACCACACCATAATATACGTAATTAGTCTATGGCTATCTTTGACCAGCTGATAATTTTGGAACTCAAAGCTTTGTAGAATTAATTATATATACAATGTATATGATGACATCTGAAACCACGGTGGCCTTAATATTAACAGTCCAACAAGGAATTTCGTGGAAGGGGGAGGGGGGAGAAGGAGGGTTGGTGTTCTATTAATTAAAGATGGAAGCAAATCTGTACCGTTACATCTGCTCTCTAGGGTTACAGTGCTTAATTCAACCATGAGATTGGATTCCCATTTACTAAGGTTACTTTAAATAAACAGACCACAGAGGCCCAACTTTTTTTCAAAACCAAAGGAAGAAACAGGTGTGTGTATGGAGGGGCGGNNNGGGGGAGCAGCTTCGCATTTTACAGTAGTCATCGTGTAAGGGACACACGAAACATGCGTATAATTTTCAATGTAATAAATAACACTGCAAAATGTAAAATGTCATCACAGAAGAAAAAAATATACAGAGGCATTAATCCCTATGTGTGACCTCACTGAAAGAGGCTCCCTGCATTACCATGTAAACCACATTGTTTTACTTCGTTATCTATGGCAGCCGCACTTATTACTACGTGCTCATCGCTGCGTTTGTGAGAGCAAAATAAATCTCCTCCCAATGATGGCCTTTCGCAACATCCGTGAAATACTGTAGCTGTCAGTGTTTCTGTAGATATTTTTATTCTCTGGCTCCATGTAGTCTATAGATGAGAGCATTAAGATGAGAGGAGATAAGATAAGATAAGATAAGATAAGATAAACTTTAATATCCACGAGGGAAATTCCGTTTTACTTTTTACTTTAACTTAGTTAACCTACTTTAATTCAAGCATTCCTTCGATTTATTGTCTACTTTCAGTACATCAGTAAAACCTGAAAGAAGACAGATGTAGCAAAACTTCGAAGCTTCTTCTGACAACTAATATTTAAGATATGCCTGAATTTTAGCCCAAAACTAATATCTAAACTATGCCAGGTTTTACCAGCCAGTCTAGCCCTGATAACTACTTGCAAATAATTGAAATTTGAGAAAAAAAAACCCAGGGAATTTCCTGGTCGTTTCCTTTCTTGCTTGAAAAAAATACCGGACTATACATATATTTTACACTCCTGGTGGGCCATACACTGCACTGTGGGCATGGGTTTTATGCCGTGGTTTCAACAATGCTATTAGAGCTGAATTTGTGAGATCAAACTATATACAGTGAAACCTCGCTATACCGCCACCCGTTATACCGCCATTCCCGCATACCGCCAGCTTTTCGCCGTGGAACGGATCTGACACCTATACAAAGTCACTAAAAATCTCGTTATACCGCCATCCGCCATCCGCCAACAGTTTAACGGTTACATTCATAACCTGAGTATAGTAAATATTGCTCGTTATACCGCCAACGTAAATTTAACCCACACTCCCCACTCCCCACCTCTACCTAAATCCAGCTAACAGACGGAACATCACTTGGCGCCACAGTCTGTGCTTGTTACTCAAACACCAATCCTACTACACACTCTTCGCGATTGTTTTAAAGGGAGATAACTACATTATTTTAGACATGTTAGCCAGTCCAATGGTGGTAATTAATAATTACTTATTTCCCTTGTTCTACATAGTATTTTCGTTGTACCGCCATTCTCGTTATACCGCCATTTTTCTGTTTGCCCCTTAATTGGCGGTATAACGAGGTTTCACTGTACCTTGAAAGCAAAATACAGTATAAATCTGGCATCAACGTCACTTTTTCTTGGCTATTTAGCAAGGATTTCTCGGGGCGTTAATCCTTAGGAGTCCACTTTAAAATTGCATGATTGTAATAGTGTCATTTTTTTTTCAGATCAAGAAAATCGCATGTTATTAGTTAAAAATGTCATAACTATTTCCTGGCCACTCTGCAGGGCTTCCTAGGTGGGTTAACTCAGTTGTACAATGTTTCTTATACTTTATACAGAGTCCTACAAAGTCCCATTATTGAAACTTGAGAGCTTCAGCATTAACGATGAGATCTTTTACCATCGTAAGAATTACATTAGTGCATAGGTGCTGCATAAACCCTTACAAGCGTTGAAGATGCGAGGTAATGCAACTCGTACGATGGTAAGAGATCACATCATGTTTGCACAAGTTCTGATTTTTCATGACTGATGTGGAGTTCTCTGATCTTCGTTCTTTTCCAGGAGTCAGTGCCTTGCCACCAACCTAACCATCCCATCACTGATTAAGTCTCTGCAATATTCCTTGAACATCAGATGGTCCCTACATCATTCTTCTGACCTTCACTTTCCTTCAGCTCTGGGAAATAACCAGAAACATGTCCAAGTTTTCAGGTGCCTACTTGACGACATTTGACTTCGCTTCATCTTATCCACTGTCATCTTAATCTAGTGTCGCTGCAGCTTTAAGGGCAACTCGTGGTTATTGCCATTGCTGTCCTTGTACAGAACGACGCTCTCTGGTTCTAAGAATCCGCATTTCATGTTCGTGTCGTTTACCTGGAATAACACGGGGAAGTCCATTTGATACCGTCTCTATCATGATTGTCATCATTATCACTGATGTCTTTTATTATCATCATGATACATTATACATAATCATTATTGACCACCAATAGCAACGCCACTATCATCAATTTCAAAGGTGTCATCCCATCACGATATCAGTTATCATCCCTACTCCTATAATCACTACCACTGTCAAATAAATGTATCAGATCATCATCATAATCTCTAAACAACATCATCATCGTCATTGCTTTAGATTAGAAAAGTTGTTACAACAACAACAACAACATAAACAACAACACATCTTTTATTGTATTACCAGACTTTTTCTTTTTTTTAAAGACTAGTAAGCTTACATACAGTATATCTTGTTGACTGGGAAAAGAAGTGTTTTGGCATTTTTTTAAAAACTAGTATAAATCATTATCACAATCTCTAGAAAGAGTATTTAGATTACCTTAGGCCTATGTAACATACCATTTTTTCATTTCTTGGCTTGTAGAAAATTATTAATTTCTGTGGACCTCTTGGGTAGCTAGAGCCTAAGTGACATTCGGTGACGCTTGCAATCTGTGTTCAAAAAGCTTTTATCTGAGTTCATTTATACATAATTATATGCTGCGAAATGGCATCATGACGAAGCTTGAGGGAATTCCCGAAGTCTTATATAATGCTCCCCCTAGGGAATTTTATCAGCTTTAAAGCAATGATAAGAAAAAAAGTGACACAGGAGATTTTGGAATCCATCTGACCTCAAACGATTCCCCCTGATGAATGAATAGAATATTTCAAAGATGTCACTGCGTAAGGAAAATAATCTATCGAATACAATATTTGTCCATATTTTGAGAAACTCTGAAATTTGCTTAGTCAAATGGTCATGGAAGCTTCCATATTTTCAACACCCGCTCATCCCTCCCCCCCTTTCCATCATCATAAATATATATAAATTCAAGTTTAGCCATCACGAGATACGTCGCCATTTTCTCCATCACTTTTTGCTTCAAATCCCATCGTAAAAGCTTACGTTCGCTTTTCTTCCTTAACCGTCTCCCAGCCTCTCTTCGTCCATACATTTTTTGTATCAGCTACCAAACCTCTTTCTTCCTATTTTGGGAAATCGCTGTACCTATATTAAAGGCAATCCGTATAGTTTGTCACCATCAGCAGGGTAATCTCTAAGTGAATGAAAGGAAGGAAAAGAGAAAACAGAGGAAAATAGATAGACTAAATGACTAAACAGAAAGAAAGGAAAAAAGAAAAAGAAAGAAAGAAAAAAAAAGAAAGAAAGAAAGGGAAGGAAAGAGGGAGGGAAGGAAGAAAGTGAATACAAAAAAATACAAGAAGAAAGAAAAGAAGAACGGAGGAAGGAAGAAAAGAAGGAAGGAAGGAAAAAAGGAAGGAAAGAAGGAAGGAAGGAAGAAAGGAAGGAAGGAAGGATGGCAGGAAGGAATGAAAGAAAGAAAGAAAGAAAGAAACAAAGAAAGAAACAAAGAAAGAAAGAAAGAAAGAAAGAAAGAAAGAAAATAAATAGAAAGTGTGACGGGAAAGTGTCGAGGTAAAGATTGAAAAACAAAAAAAGTCTGAATGAGCTAATTCAAATTATCCTATAATTACACATAACAACAGTAGCACCAGAATATATCCAGCTCACATTTCCACTTCAAATACAGCATGACATTAATAAAAGAAAACAATACTGTACTTGGCATTAAACTGTCATGAGCATTTAATGTACTCGCAGATCTTTCTGAATCCAACTGATATACCCTGGACACTGAATCTCTGAGCAAGGCATTCGGCAGGGTTTTCACATTAAATACTTTTCATTGGAAGATAATATGCCCACTTCATTAAAAGACTAGTAGATGAAAAAAAAATTGTGAATTAAAAAAAAAATGAAGGTGTCAGTTTGTTCTATGGGGATGAGGTGAATAAGAATATGTTTTTCAAAATCATGCAATGTTATACATTTCATTCATGATAATATAAACATAAAGAGCCTTGTACAGCGTACACATTACATATTGTTTATTATCACAAACTCAAATAGAATGCCACAGTTAATTGCCGCACACCAGTGTCCTTCTCTCCCTTTCACTCGAAAGCTGCGTACATACTTATTCACACCTGAATCAAATGGGGAACAGATGTAATGTGTCTTTCCCAAGAACATCATAGTATGAACTACTCGACCCGAGAGTCGAACTCACAAACTCCGATTTGACCATCTTGGTTTCAAATCACAACCTGGCGATGGCCACACTGTCCCCAAATACATTCGCACATATTGCTATATTAAGTTCAAGGCATTAAAATAACAATACCAGGACCATCATGAGGAACAGCTGGAGGGGGGAGGGTTAGGGGGAGGAAGGAAGGGGGAGATGCGACATCTCCATCTAATTTGCATAAAAATGATACTGACCAATTGGTTTCAGATCATTGGTAGGTCTACGTTGCCATAAAAATGATACTGACCAATTAGTTTCAGATCATTGGTAGGTCTACGTTGCCATAAAAATGATACTGACCAATTAGTTTCAGAACATTGGTAGGTCTACGTTGCCATAAAAATGATACTGACCAATTGGTCTCAGATCACTGGTAGGTCTACGTTGCCATTAAAATGATACTGACAAATTGGTTTCAGAACATTGGTAAGTCTACGTTGCCATAAAAATGATACTGACCAACTGGTTTCAGAACATTGGTAGGTCTACGTTGCCATAAAAATGATACTGACCAATTAGTTTCAGAACATTGGAAGGTCCACGCTGCAGAACAAGGGAAATAGAGTGCCTCCAAAATCCTATGCAAGCAATGCCCATTTTATTGAGAGCTTGCGCATTAATGAAGGGATCTCTTATCATCGTTAGAATTATATATTAATGCATCGGTGTTGCATGCATCCTTCATTAGGTTCAATAAGTTCAACATGCAGAGTTCAGGTAATTCTTACGATGGTAAGAAATTGCATCATTAATGCGCAAGTTTTCAATCAATAAATACTTTTGCAAAAGTGTTGACGGGGTGGGTACACTGGGCACATAATTAACCTGATGTGAGAGAAGTTCTTGCAACACAATATAGTTGACACTTTATTCTTATACGACAAATTACTGTACACCACATTATCTGGGCATCTTCCCTCCCAGAATAACAAAGTTTTGATTGCTTTCGCCACTCCCCCCCCCCTTTACCCTACGAAAGCAAAACTCTCTCGTTTATCACACATACACAAGCACCAGTACTCAAGACTTCTTTATTCAGCTCTCTCACTCAGTGATCTTCAGTTCACAGATTGCTAATCAATGGTAAAGATCATGTTGTCGTAGTCAGGGGCGATTCGTGCCTCCGACATCGGGATGGGCAAATTATATCACATGTCTAGAGAGGCATTCCCATCCCCTCCTCCGCCTCCCACTGTCATTTTGTTATGTCAAATAGCATTTCGTCGGCGGAATGATAGAATCGGCTAACTGCAAAATTTTTGAAAATTTTTTTTTTGGCTAAACTGAATCATCATGCAACCCTTTACATCCTATAAAAATCTCAGAAAACACAGGGCAGTGGAAAAACATTAATTTTGATAATTTTATAATCGGCTAACTGCGCACTTCGGGTAGCCGGGAATGATAGGATCGGCTATCTGAAACCTGAGCGGTGGGACATGTGTTATAAGCGTTATATTATTCACCGATAACGAATACTGGTGTTGTCAACTACAGTTTCTAGTTAGTTGAGGTATTCATCCCGATGTCATAGTTCGTTGTATAAATCAATCGCCCGACAATCCTGCACGACTCTTTTACTTAATCTCAAAAACAGCCCTTACCATCAGCTCCACGCAATGTCGATGCCCATCTTCCTGTGCAGCCTTCGTCCATTGTTCCAGAATTCTTAGGCACAGCCAAATCAGAATCAACATCGCAGTTGAATCAGAAATCAACATACAAACAGCTGCTGAACTAGAAGACAACGATACCGCGACAAAGAGGAAAGGCCCGAGTGAATGGACAGGAAACAAAAGAAAACATCTACGTGAAACAGGACAGGAGTACGTTTGTCATGGCACTGAAAAGCCAGCGGGACAAATGAAAGGGAGGCGCTCATGCAAAATTTTAAAAGTAAAGACACACAGTGCCATCAGTTTACAGAGGAAGACAGGGATGGTATATTCCGTTATATTTGGCCCCTTTCAAGGTCCGAAAAAGAATGCTTCGTCAAAGGTCTTGCTGACCAAACTTCTACGAGATGACCGAGTTCAGAAGCTTCCAGACCCTCTGCTACCCATGACTACCTCCTCAAAAAGAAAGGGCTGAAACTGAAAGTGTGCAAGTCATTGTTCCTGGCGACTACAGCTCTAACTAACCATTTTGTTGGATCTGTTATGAAAGATTCAGACAAATCACTTGCAAATGTAAGCACAACAACACTGCCATCTTCTGGACATATATACTATCAACGAGCGAAGGAGGAAAAGCGTTTCATGACTGAGGAATTTTTGGATCCATTGCCTAAAATGCCTTCGCATTATTGTCGTCAGTTTACAGAAAATTATAATTGGAACCAATTAATCGAGGAATGCCAGAGCTCTACAAGCTCTAGCTGAAAAGTGTGAAGAGCAAAATCGGAAGCCATTGTGTAAGAAGGTACTAGCAGAACAATTCAAACTGGAAAATGTATAATTTACTGGCAGAACAATTCAATCTATCATTCTTCCAGCCCAAAAAAGACCACTGAGATCTTTGTGTTTCCCATGAGGCAGACAACATTCCTGAGGAAGAATAGAGATCACACAGGGATCAGATAGACAGAGCGAGGAGGGGAAAGGACACCGATAAACTGAAAGCTTTGGTATCATTCACAGAGAACAATTCAAATGAGGACAGAGTTTGTGTGATTGCGATGGACCTCCAGTGTGTACTTTTGGCTCCAAGCCCAAGCCTAAAAGCTTCAGCACTGTACTACAAGACTAAGCTGACCATTCACAATTTCACCATTTTTGATTTGGCTAGTCGGTATGTCATGTGTTACGTCTGGCATGAGGGGGAAGGAGGCTTATCAGCAAACGAGTTCTCTTCTTGTATCGCTCACTATGTGTCATCAAGACAAGGATTTGATAAGTTCATAATCTAAAGCGACGGTTGCACGTACCAAAACCGGAATAGTGTTCTTGCCAGCGCGCTGAGTGACCTCACAAAAACACGGAACATCACCATAGAGCAGAAACTCCTCGTCAAAGGCCACACTCAGATGGAAGTGGACAGTGTCCACAGTGTGATTAAGCGTTCGTTTAAAAACCACAGTCATTTATGTCCCTCATGACTACAACAAACTGTTTAAAAAGGCAAGGAACTCGCCCAAACCGTATGAGGTGATGTGGTGTGATCATTCTTTCTTCAAGGACTACACCAAAGTGGTCGCTACAAGAGCATCAGGCCAGGCGAACGTAAGGGCGATGCCGTTGTCACTGATATTCNACTCATCAGATGTGGTCATTCACTTCATATTGAACTTTGATCAGGACTGGCAGGAGTTTCCCAAAGCTCGAGGCCACACGACAGACATTGTGATGCCCCCCTCCCCCCTCTGGCCAGTAAACTACAGTAATAAACTGACAATCCAAGCCAGTAAGTTTAAACATTTGCAGGAACTCTAAAAAATGATTCCACATGACTGTTACCCTTTCTACGACAACTTAAGACATTCGTTCACATGTTTATTATTACTGTTAATCTATTAAAAGCTTCTCTGCTTATGCGTTTGTATGAAGAATGAAATCGTGAATCGCTTGGTCATTGAACGATAAGTGATTATAACTATGATTATGTCGCCATGCTTTTCCATGCTTTGTTCTTACTATCTTTTATATTTAAAGATATCGATTCCAGAATTGTTGGTTTTTTTTTTTTTTTGCAAGCCCAGTAAAGTGTCCTTATTGTGCCATGTTCATTTTTCTCTGTAGTTAAGGTTATTTGAAAGAAATGTTATTGTTTTTTTTTTCTGCCAGTACGATAACCCATCATAGTATTTTTGCTAAACTGAGACATTCTAATTGAACTACAGTACTGCAATAATATAATCTCACTGAAGTCGTTTTCGTTATTGTTGTCAGTGCAATAATAACAATAAACATAACGCCTAACGCCCGGCAACAGTTAGCCGAATCTATCATTCCCACAATCATTTGTTTCTCGTGGCGGCGAGAATGATAGGCTCGTCTAACCAGCAGCACGGCGGTTAGCCGATTCTATCATTCCCGAACTGTCTACTCACAGTCGGCTAACCGTCAAAAGTCTCTTTAAATAAAAACATATGATGACACCTTACAATAGTCAGTTTCCTATCTTCAAACAATAAAATATATGTGAGGTTCAGCCAAAACTGCCTGCCATGTCATAAATGAAACAGTTTTTTCGCTCTCCTGTAAAGTTTCCTCAAATGCAGTTAGCCGATTCTATCATTCCGACGACGATTTGCAACATGATACATCTGTTTAAAAAAAACAAAAAAACTCTTCAACAAAGTTTTCGATTTCACCATCTTTCCAGAAAAATAGCCATTTTTTAACAACAGTCATTGTCACTGCTACCTGTAACAACCTGAAAAGTGAGAACGTTTCATGAAATGTTTCAATAAGAAAATGATTCTCAACTGATGTTAGTAATTATTGTCTTAACCCTCTAATACCCACTGTGCCGTATATATGGCACATGAGCTTGGTGTTTCCATAACAAGTGATATGTGGAAATGATTTCTCAAAGAACTAGCGTATAATACTACATATTACTACATAACAATAAACGATCTAGACAATATATGATTTACAGTAAGTTGAAGAGATCTAAAACATTTACTCAAAATATCTAAAAGAACCAGCTTTGTGACCATATAAACATACTTACTACTGGGACTTAGAGGGTTAAGGTACAGAACTACATGCAGGTTTACTTTATATTGCTTCTTAACTCAGAAATTGTTAGATGGGCTTTGCCAGCATTGCCCAATGAGTAGAACCGCCTCTGGTCGCAGTGCCATTTCTTTTTAACTATTGTCACCGCTGAAACTATTAATGTCAACATCAGTGTCTGTCACTGACTACTTGATGTTTTGTACGAATGCCTGCAGAATTCTCGCCCTTTCTTGATGCTGACCTGCTTCCAGCTTCAGTTTCAGTATCTTATCGATAGGCTTTAAGCTGAGTATCGAAAGTATCAATAATGTAGCCTCAGTACTCATGAAATGACACAAAAGATTACGTTAAAATTGTAGACAAACTCATAAAATGTAGATCACGTCTATCCAGTGCATCGTCACACATAATGAGATTTGACTCGCGCATCACACTCATGGATGGTCAGCTGTGAAGTGTTTTGCCATCACAGCATCCTAAGGATGAGTCCATGGTGAGAAGTGAGATTATCCTTATAATCTTCCACTGTTCTGTTCTCCTCCATACGGTGTAGAGAATCCATATTTTGACATGGTGTTTGGCCAGCAGGGATGGTGACAAACAGTCCTAGTTGGTCTGGACTCACATTGGGTAAATACATTGTCTGCAGATGTCGTTTTAGGTCAGCTACTGTCCATTGCAGCATATCACTGTCCAGCGTGAGAGAGACTTTGTGGTTATTGTATTTTAGTGGGACCACAATTTCCGAGATAACGGCCTCATAGTCCGAGTCTTCACCAGAATCCATCCTGTAGAATAGAAGAGAATAGAAAATAATAGAATAATAATCAGAGTAGAGTAGAGTAGAGTAGAGTAGAGAGGAGTGGCATTAGTAGAGTAGAGTAGAGTAGAGTAGAGTAGAGTAGAGTAGAGTAGAGTAGAGTAGAGTAAAGTGTAGAGTAGAGTAGAGTAGAGTAGAGTAGAGTAGAGTAGAGTAGAGTAGAGAGGAGTGGCATTAGTAGAGTAGAGTAGAATAGAGTAGAGTAGAGAGTAATGATACCTCCACTATGCCGTGTTTAGTCCACTAGAATGTAGAAATTTGCCGATAAAATTCTGTTGAATGGAGCCAAGCTGATGCGGGCCCTGGCAAAATGCAAGCTTTTAAGTCTTGGGCGACCATGAGCATAATGTACATGTAATATCGGAAAATCCCGTAGAAATGACCCGGATGGAATGGGCCACGTAAAAATGTGGAATTATTCCCCTTCGACGTAATATTTAATTTTGAATGTCCTATTTTTAGTGATTACTTTCTTGTAACTTGTATAAGAAATAAGCGCAGTATCCAATCATTGCGCCTTCACACCTTTCGGTACAATCGTCTAATCCAAAACGGGACACCTCACGCTGGAGTCTTCAAGCACTTGAAGCGCCCCTTTTGTCCTGGGGTGATAGGCCTAATTAATTCTTCAAAAACATATGCCTACCACACGTATTATCATACTCCCCTCCATTCCCCGAAAAAAAAAAATCACAGAAAAAGAGCTTTCAGGTACCACCTTCCCTATTATTTTTCTTCAGCAAAATGGCGTTGCCATGTTCTGAGTCGAAAAGTTAACCATTTGCCGTCTGGGCCTCCTCCCTCAAAACAAATGTCGCATTCATAAACCTCTTTCTTATTTAGCCAGCCAGGATATTAAAAAATATTGCGGAAGGGAACGGAAGGTGTGGGAGGGGTGGAGAAGAAGAGCTGTGGGGAGCATATTCAGTTGTTCACATTCTGAATTATGATTACTAACTCATTTCTCTTCTCCTTCCCGTTCCTCCTCCCCTTCCCTATCCCCACAACCCCCGCCACTGCCTACTTTAATTTGGGTTTCCTGTCAGAATTTATTGTTATTCCACCAGCCTTGAATCGTTTAACAACGTGAAATACTTGCCTATTAGATGCCTGTCCTAATAAAATTTTCAAGGATCCTTTTTTTCAGAAGCTGGAATGTTGACCCCAACTCCCTCCCCCCGCCCCCACCCCGACCACAGACGCCAGCTCCTTGAATGGGTTGATGTGTGTTTGTGCGTGCGTGCGTGCGTTTTTGTGTGTGATATGGTCGTCTGTATGTGTGTGTGTGTGTTTGTAAGAGAGAAGAGAGAGAAAGAAGAAAGAGAGAGAGAGAGAGAGAGAGAGAGAGAGAGAGAGAGAGAGAGAGAAACAGAAAGAGAGAAACAGAAAAGGAGCACTTTGTACTTTTTTTTAACCTCCTCCTATTTAACCTTTGGAACACCATCTTCCATCATTCCATATGCACCAACATCAGTCGGCGCACAGGTCAGAACAACCTTATGTGTTCATTGTATGTTTCACTACAAAAACACATACAACATCATGTACTTTGTGTACAGTATAATAAACAACAACAACAACAAAATATGNCCTTTGGAACACCATCTTCCATCATTCCATATGCACCAACATCAGTCGGCGCACAGGTCAGAACAACCTTATGTGTTCATTGTATGTTTCACTACAACAACACATACAACATCGTGTACTTTGTGTACAGTATAATAAACAACAACAACAAAAAAATATGACCAAAGCCCTTTCTGTCTTTATTTATGCATTAATACAAAAAAGATTGAGTGAGAGGGGTGAGGGAAAGGGAGCAAAATGAATGTTATTCATGATCTGCCTGTGATTTCATGAAGATGATCATAATGCTGATATGCAAGGACAAAACACATCTGATCTAATTTTGTCATTGCACAAGAAAGTATGAGAGATGATCAAAGCGACCAGCAGTGTATGTGGTGCACAAGAATAAAAAAAAATTACAACAAAAGTACATTCTAACCAGACAAATTAAACAAATATGCTAAATAAAGAGACTGTTTTGGTATTAAAAACACAGAAACTTATGCTGGCACAAATCTGGAAATTATGAAACCATGGTCAGGAAATTTCAAACTTTTGTGGCAGCTTAACACTGTTCTTCATGTTTGATAATGTGGAAACAACACAAAACATGGACTGGAATATGACTGTGCTATAAATTCCTGGAATAGGAGACAAATATGTCCAGTGCACTGAGATCATCTATTCCTGATTATCGATGCAAATACAGTTAAATCTTGTTCAGGAATGCTGCTCACTTTTAATAAACTTATCTGAACTTTCTGTAGTTTCACTTAAGATTGTATCAGTTAGCTGGATCTTACCTCTTGCAAATGCATAAATATGAAATCAAAAAGATGTAATGCAACGGGAGAATTCCAAGGCAAGCAGAAATGATCTCCTCCTCCCCACCCCGAAAAAAAAAAAATTCTAAACAAGAACTTGCTTGTCTTGTAATGATGTCAAGTAGTTTACTCTAAAAGACAACATTCTACGATTTCAGAGAGTTCACTGAGGAGCACCATACCTGCTGGATAATAAGTGTGCCTCGGTGCATGGAAATATCGTATTTAGTATCGAGGTCCAAAGAAGAATAATGGACATGTGCAATATAAATTCATTCTAACAAGGTAAATTTTATTCAGGAACTTACTATCACGGTTTCCATTTATCAGCCATCTTGGCATGTGAAATGTAAGCTACTTATATGCCTTTTTAATAATGTACAAAGTGCTGAACCTGTATAATGCCCTTTTAGAAGTCCTATTCATCATCTTCTTCCATGTGTTGACCATGTAGAATATCAATGTTTTGATTCCAGCAAATTTGGCTTCATAATCTGAAGGAACATTGTACAGTTTACAAAATTTCACTTCACAAGATAGGAGCCAAACTACATAATATAGTGAACTGAAAGATTGTGAAAGAAAGACATCATTATGAAGCAAGTGAGCCTCTGCATAGTAATCGATAAATAAAATATAAAATGGAAATAAAAAACAGTGAAAATCTTGGTGTAATTCACAACACTATCTATTATCAGCATTCTTGAGCTCACCTAGATAAGTAGTGAAAAAAAAAAAAAGGCCAGTTACAAAAAACAAGAACAATGACCATCATAAAAAATGAAAGAGCTAATATAACAAAAACTGAGAATTTTTTTCAACTTACCAAATATATGTATTTTGTTATGCAAAGAAAGCAAGAAATTGAGAATAAAAGTGTGAGTAAATCTGTCAGCAGAAATAAATGCACATCCACATGACAGTGTCAGGATTTTTCTTTTGTTGCTGACAAAAACAAAACTCCAGTGATCAAGAATTTTATGGACACTTTTTTTTTTTTTGGTGAAATCTTCTATGACAAAAATAAACAGTAAATATGTATTTATGACACAATCCAATTTTTTTGTTTAGTCTAAGCAATGTCATTCTTAACCCTCTAGTGCCCAGCGTATCAGATCTGATACATTTCGTGGAACAAAGAAAAAGCAAACCAAGATCATCACCCCACAATGATAGTGTGAAGCCGCATGAGCGGGCATTAGCCTGGATATGAGACTTATAAACCGCATTATTATTAATATTATTATTATCATTTTGATGCTTGTTCCAGCATAGTGGACACAGAAGTGATCCAAAAACTGGAGCTCGGACTTTTTGTGCCATTGTAAATAGGGCTGGGCACTACAGGGTTAACTTGTAAAATCTCTGACATTCAAGCACCAGCATATAATAGCAAAGCCACCCAAATTTACTACAAACCAATGATAATATATTTACATTCATCATCAAGTTATGCAGGTTATCAATACAGCTGGATGGTATTGTAATGTACATGTTCAAATTATAGTTCAAAGCTTTACATGTATACATACATAGGGCCTATTCATGAAGTAACCCATAAAACTGAAAAATCAATCACCAATCACATGATTTGACACAGTATTATACATGTTTGCTAAATGTTCATGATTTCTGTATCTGTTTTCGGATAAAGTTACTCTCCTTATTTGCAACTCCTAGGGGACATGGATAAAGTTTGCAATTACAAGAAACTGCCAATATCCAGTGACTTTTGTACAGCAATATAACATTTTGTTATATGGAGAATGTTGCCATTAGTTGAAGTTGGGATAACCAGGATTGCAATTTAACAGAAGCAACTGTACATGTTGCAATCAGTCAAATATCCAGTTACGTGGTTTGCGGTGGTTTTTAAATACCTTCACTGATGACCTACTTTGTTCCTATCTACAGTGGATCATGGATAATGCGTACACTGGGAGACTGGAAAAAATTGTATAGTTTAACAGAAATATGCATAAACATATACATGTCCCTAGAAAAGAAAAAGCAGGACTAAAATTACTGTACTCAGTATCCGTGCTTATGTACTAAGCGTGTCAGAATTAATTGTGATCCACTGTATCTAGCCAAATCTTAACGAATCCCCATACAAAAAGACCATCTATTTAGAGACAAAATGGGTAAAATGAAATTAGATCTTTTGCAAGCCAGCCATGAACATGGTTGCTATCAACTGAACCTAAAACGTTGAATGTAAATTTTACACTAGCTTCCAACACCATCCAGTACTGAAAATAGGTTGTCTTATGTATTTATGGCAATAATATTACAGGAGAGGCACAACACTGTCCAAGAGATTCAATGCAAATAGTATCATGCACACTCCATTAAAAGTACATTGGAGTTCTTGTGCCAAATTGCACACCAGACTGCTGAATGGCGCATTCATATATTAAGGGTGATATCCGCTTACAAATTTGAAACCGTAGACTGCGGTCGTTATTTTGCCAAACTCTCATTTTCATTCTTCACAAAAGATGCCAAATTTCTAACAAATATCCAGTAGGTGGGCACACTTCCTTGTTGTGACTGGTTTGCACCAATCTAAAATGCATCTCTTGTGTTGTGCAAATGACAAATGCTTTAAGATGACAATATCTTAATGGAATAAAGAGCCTCAATACCACTTTGGTATACAACTTTGCACAGCAACTCCAATGCATTTATGGTGCTGCATTGTGGACCATATATTTTACATTACAACCTGTGGGAAAGGGCTGTGTCTCCCCATAAGAAATTGTGAATGAATAAGCATGTGTGTAGGTGTTTGACTTTACAATCTGCCCAGGTGGACACAAATCATGCGCCACACATCTAGAGTCTCAGTAACTTGCACCACTTGACTGATGGAAATACAGATATGTCTACTGCAAAGCTAATAATATGGATTTTCGCAACAATACAGTCTGGCAACACTCTGGGGACAGCAGTTTTTCAGTACGAAGTGAACGTATTGTTATCTTCTCATTCACTAATCTATACACATTTCCAATGTAAGGATGAGCTGTGTTGATCAGTGTTACAAGTTATTTATCACACAACAAACCGCCATCACTGGTTTCTATTCTCCACAACAGTAGAATCACCCAGTCAAAAGTTCAATAATTTAGCATGCAATTATGACACTGTATTTATCTTATGCATTCGCATATGTACATTAACAATACAACATAAATAATTCATTCATTATTAAGGATGTATAAATGCATGCTTTCAGTTATTAAGTGCATAATTCCACATGACGTCGAAGTTTCTCACCTCAAAATTTTCACACAAACAATCAAGTCAACGGAACAAAACCATGATGGACAGTTGTGGCACAAAAAGACTCCAGATTTGGCCTAAAAATGCTTTATCCGGCGCACTGGGGGGGTCCTTTCTCCACATCTTTAGGATGAAATAGTGTTGCAACAAACTAATCAATATTTATTTCCTTGACTTTTAAATGAACTCCAAGTTAGTGTAACATATTATTCCATGATAATAATGCAATTAAAACCACCCCACAGGTGCTTTTTGTCCCATGACATTCATCCACTGTTCAACTAATTTTCTCTATAGCCGAGACATGGAAATGTCGTTCCAGACAAAATTATGAACAATCAACTTTTTAAATTTTTCAGTAGTTTTCAATACGAACTAGACATTTTTGCTGATTCCAGAAAAAAAAAGTCCAGATTTTCTTTCCAGGTCAGTGGTAACTTTGGGTGTATTCTATCCTCTGTTATTTATTTTCCTTTACTAGAAAATATCTTAAATCATAAGAAAAGAGAAGCCACCCCTGCAAGTCAAACTAAACTTTAATAAATTATCAGAATGATGAAAAACATTCTGCATGAAGAAATTCAAAATAAAAAAAAAAATTTGCACACAGGATATTTCTTAAAAAATTAATATCCCCAATATCTCCTATTGTCATTATAAAAGTGTTCAGCTTTATATGGCTTGAAATGAAAACAGTGATATTGAATTTTGCAGGTTCCCATGGTAAATTTCAGACTCAGTTCATGCATGGTTCTGTTCCTCACAGTCGGACATGCACAGCATTCAATAAATTATTCTTGCATCAGAAACATTTATAAAAATCTGTTTGATGAAAAAGGCTACGAGCATCACCCTAAATGCTTATTTCACCAAGAAAATGACTCACCACTCTACAATGCAATGTTTCTTGTAAATTTTACAAGAACTGCATCAACCTCACTGAAAATAAGACATCTTGCATAACATAATATTATACAGACTGTGTTAAGGAAAATTGTAAGAGTGATGGAAAGCTTCCAAGAATGAGGACTTTCACGTCACTGCCTGAGGTTTCACAAATTCTGTTAGAATACATGACACTTATGATATGTACAATGTCTCATTGCCTAGAACAACGGTCCAATGTCTTTCAGCAATTTACTATTGTCTGTAAATAAATCATTTTTGTAAATTATGAAAATCATCCCAACCACTGAAGACAATGCTGAACTGGGATGACTTTCAGTAGCAGCAACTAAATGCATTGCATGAATTCATAGTAAGTATCTTATGCACATATGCAGTAAGCAAAAATCGCATTGGTAAAAACTTTACAAAACTGAATTCTTGTACCAAATAAAAACTTTACAAAATGAATTCTTGTAGCAAAGAAATGGCACAACATAGCTTTTCAGACACAAAGCTTGATGAGCACACAAGAAAGTGTAAATCAACAATAAAAATATACTTAAATGGTACATATAAAACAAAAAATGGCAGGGCAAAAAATATGAACTGATAAAGAGAAATTATGATGAAACTGCCGTGGTGCTGCTAAAAAAGCTATTGCAACAAATCTAATCAGACAATATGACCTATTAAACATGAACAAAATCTCACTATCTCCTTTGCCCCAAGGTAACTACAATCTGTCATCTCAGTTTACATGTGCTCTGTGTGTATTCAGTATAATTCGAGGACTACGCAAGACATGCCTGTGTCAGTGCTTGAGCCAGGTTTTGGGAAGTGAAGCACCTTGGGGAAATCAATGGACAATACCTACGGATCCTCTCTGTCTAACTTGCACCTAACTCTAAGCCTTCCCTAACTGTTAACCCATGCACAGCCAGGAACAGTCCAAGGATCATACCAAATGAACATAAAACATCTGTAAATTAAGGTATCAAATTGTCGCACTGTCAGAGTTTTCTAACATAACCATCTTTCCGCAGCAAAATAACTTGATCACGTTACATATTGCGCATCATAAGAATGCATCTAAACTTCAAGCATTTGTTTATAAGGATTGCGCTATACAGTAATTGTAAGTTCATTCACATGAGTCTAAGACCATTTGGGCATATGTTGTCTACTCAGTCTAAACAGTAATGCATCATACACAACTGTTGCTAACTGTTATAGTAGCCTGCTGCATCAATCTGCCTTAGCCAAAATACCTAAGAGACAGAAATTTTGTCCTTAATTTCCTTTGCAATAGAACTTTCTTCATATGACTGTTTGAACCCTCAACCATGTATTTTCTTACTCCCCTTAGCTCCTGGCAAAGCCAAGACGTACAATCCTATTTCTCAATCTCTTGGAATACATATTCTTTGAAGGTCACACTGAAATATCAATCTTCCCAGTTCAAAGGATTAAATCTGAGAGTGGTCTTAAAATTTCAGTTATTGTTTTTGTTTGTTTGCTAATCCTGTGCTTATTTTCGGCGTCCAAGAAATTTGTTGGCTACCTGAATCTCAAATATCTCTCACCAAATTGACTCTAACAGTGCGAAGCCTCTAGGGCCAAGCCTCCAGCTGACTGCATGACCATTGTTACGGAAGACTTGCACATAATGTTCGTGGGCTGATTAATACACAATTCAACCGCCGCCTCACACAGCTAGCACTAGCATACTAATTTATTCTACGATCTCGCCCAGCACAGTGGAGTGAAGAGGAGAGCTGGATCTACTGTAGCATCACAAGGGTTAATTACCACGAAAGCAAAAAGGTGATTCAGCTTAGCTCTGAGAAGCACATGCTCATTACCTTTGTATTGATTCAACCTCAGGCAACTGACAAAAGAAAGACTACACTACAATGATCCATCAATCTGCGAGCCTTTTGAACTGCACAGTTTCGCTCCATGTGACAAAAGGGTGTCAGTGCAGTGGAAAGAAAGTCCCAAAATAACTGCTGTTATGTTTTAAAAGAATAAACTACCTATTCATGTTGTTGGCCCAGAAGGCCATCCATTTTCCTCTATGTGAAAACTAGTGACTGATTAAGTAGGTAATGGCAATTATTTACCAGCTGAAAGCTTCCAATGTTTTGGTGTGCACAGTTATGACACAATGGTAGCAAACAGCTTTAGGGACTCAAGCTTACGAAAAGCTCAACAGGGCTCCAGTTTAAAGCTGCAGTTGACTAGAGCACTGGTTATTAAAATTTACAGTAAACTGTTTGATAATTAATTTATTAGTATACCTCTACTAGTATTTTAGTATATTTACATTGAAGTGTACATATAAAACATTATCCACAAAAAAAAATGTAAAAAATGGGACTACAAGCTATTACGTGTCACTAACATGCGTAGATTACCAATCAGAGACTGATTATATGCCAATAACATATCAGCAGATTTTTATGTACCTCAATCATGCGTAGATTACCTATCATAGAGACAGATTATATGCCAATAACATAACAGCAGCTTTTTTTGTTCTACTGACTGAGATGTGCATTCCATTCTTGTCAACAAGGAAACACATGAATGATAAATCAAAAAAGCATGCCAACTTGTTTTGCTTTAGGCAGTATAATCTGCTTTCACTAAGCAGGTTATTTTGCTAGGCAATCTGTGTAGAACCAGACTTAGTACTTTATCAAGAGTATTACTACAGCTACCCTCATATGTACAACTCAAGAAAGGGAAAAAAAAAAGGCTGTGTGGGTGAAAATGAACTCCTGTATTTGAGAGAGTTTCATGATTTAGCAGCAAAAGCGAAAATGTTTTGCATATCATAGGCGTATCATATACCTGATCCTGAAAGTAATTATGAGCCATAGCAGTCTCAGTTATCTAACCTGGGTGTACTAAGTACCTGTTCTCATCATATTTCATCACTGACTAATAGTATGTGTGAGTAAGTACTTGGTATCTTTGAAAGATGATTCCTGGGTTGTGGTGATGCAAGACCCTGGACACCTGTGACAATATGTCCTGCCACAGGCTGTTGACAGTAATGAGACCCACAGTCATCGCTTTTGGCAAACACCAGGTAATTATTCTCATTGTACTTAATCACTGACTAAAAGTATGAGTGTGTGAGTACTTGATATCATGGAAAGATAATCTCTAGGTTGTGGTGATGTGAGGCCCTGGACAAGGGTGACAATATATTTTGCCACTAGTTTACACAAGCTGTTGACAATAATGTGACCTAAAAGTCACTGCTTTGACAAAGACTATAGCAAATAAAGCAATCAGCACCAAACTGAAAGAAGAGAAGGGAAAGTTCTCAGAGACCTTCCTCAACCTATGAGTTCATGAAAAGACAGCAGTCCATTGCGAAAACTTGATAAAACATGATTATTTTGCCCTCAGATGTTCTGGTGAGTGAATGGTGATTACATAATTATATTACACAATTATGGAGAGTTGTAATAATACGGAACTCTATTTCTTTTGGCCTGGTATCCACTTCTGCATGGATGTCATATTTATCAAACTCTACAGCTATACACAAGCCCTTGATGAAAAATATGCATGTTGTGACCAACTTGCTGAGACATTACAAGAAGGATTTGAAATTCTTTTCTACTGTAGAATATAAATATGGTATGTTAATTTTATCCCAGGGTGAAAAATCATTAAAACAAGAATTTTCACACACTGAATATGTGGTTCACTTACAAAGCAAGTGTAAAATATCTAATTCCAAAATGCTACATAGAATACTGACTACATTCTGATACTGAATGGCAACAGGGGCAAAAAAAAGAACAAGCAAAACTGTTACAAGCATCACATGTTTCTGGGAGAAACATTATGTATGCAACACTTTACAAAACCAAATCTACTAACATAACTTTCTAGCTATATACATGTACTTGGTACATAGTACTATTTGCTGTAATACCACCAGAACAATAACAGCTTGCCACTGGAAATCAAAATCTGATGTACATTCACTAAACAGATATTTTCGAGGCTATTATAAGGAGAAATGGAGCAGGAATGTCTTAAGTGAAAAGAAAAGAAGGAGTGGAATTAGTTAAGTAAGTCCATTGGAGCTGCAAATATAGTTCGTAAGATAACTGCTGTTTCAAGCTAGTTTATTATATTCAGGAATCTATGAATTACTTGGGCTCAATTTCATTTGTTAATTTATTAATTTACTGTTAGTGAATTATTCTTCATACACTGATGAGCATATATACACCAATATATCTTTTCTGACNCCCCAACCCCAACCCACCACCTCACTAGAAAAGATGCAGTCTCTTACAACTTCCTTATGGGTCACTGTCATTAGACAGGCATCACTCCCACACAGTGCACTGCTGTTGAAGACTGCAACAATCCAGAGATATGTCTGAGATAACAACAAGAGGAAACAGGAATATATTTATGTTCCCAGAACCATAAAGTGTTACAAAAATTTATACTGTTAATCCAAAAAGGCAAGACCTTGTGTAACCAACATTACAGGTACTGATCAAGCAAACAATAAAGAACTTACGGTTCACCTTTTAACCGTTTTAAAGGCAAGGCTCTCATGATATTCTTAGATTCTTCTACTTCTTGGAGTTATATGATGCAGAATTTCAATAAAAGTCGATAGAATGCTTGATTATGAGATGCTAAAAAGTGTTGGCAACATGGAAATTTCTAAAAGTTGACAATGAAAAACCGTTGATCAGAGTCTGATATACTATGCATGCAAATTTATGACACATCCCTACTTCCAAAATAATGCTGCTAAAAGTGACTGTACACACATAAAAAGAAGCATCATGCGTGATAGCAAATAAAGTGCATAACTATATGGTGTATAAATATGAGACAGTGGTGTTTCATTCACAGACTGCTTGAAATAATTCAGAAAAACTAACAAACTCTCTGATCTCCTCAAAATACACTAATCAAGTTACAAAATAATATTTCAGAATGAAAACAAACCATGCACAGATGTTCATGTATTATTAGTGCCCATAAAATTCTTAGCATTAAAATCTTACTGATCCTTGGGTAAATGTGTTCATAGAAATATGTGTGAACATTTTCTGCTACATCCATAAACCAAATCATTACATGTGTAATTTGTGCAAATTCGTCCCTACATCCATAAATCACATTGTAACATGCGTAATTTGTGCAATAGTGATCAGTCCAAACCTTAAGATTACTTTAATATGGCTAAAAACATATAAATTTTTAAATCCTGTCTAAAAATATTCACATAATGACAGTTTTGACAGTTTGATATCTTATAAGACTAAAAGATAAAATAACTTTGAACAAAAAAAACAACAGTTCTAAATCTTGTTCATGAATAAAAACAGCACTGGAAACTTCCCTAATCCTAAAGTTAATTTACACACCATTTCCAACTAGACGGAGATCTAAGCATTATGAATTAAATACTTAGATATGGACGGATTCATTTTATAGTGGTAATGGTTTTTATCTGAAATTCACAGGATAATACAGTTTGTCTCCCTCATGGAATTATGATTAAAAAAAAAAAAAGTTACCACAGGACCTTACAACCTTGAACGTCATGAATTCTGAATAAACAAATTGAGCTGAACTCAAAAATTATGAACAGCACATCAAATTCTGAGTATTTTGCATGATTTTTCCTGGCCATTTTCCGATTTTAAGCATTTTCCTGATCAGGAAGTGCCAGTTGCAATTTTCCATGATTTTTCCTAATTTTTCAAGTCTGTGGAGACCCTGTGGCCTGCTGGAATCTTGCTTCTTGCAGTTCTATCACATATCATTTTTAAGATCAATTTTACTTTTCCATAAGACTCTTAGTTTACATGCTCAGTTTCACATCCAAGTGTTTAAATATGCTATCTCATCAAGCAGAATTTTCTGAAAACCTAATCCAGGTGACTGTGAGGTTCCTGCAACAAAACTAATAGATCAACCTTACTTTGTCATGAGATTCTTAATCTATTTCCTTTGATTTTTCATATTCATGAAGATGCTATCTCATCGTGAAGAAATGTCTGAAGACCAATCCAGTTGAGTGGAGCTTACCGAAAATATATCAGTCTTACTTTTTCACAAGACTTTTGTCCTTATCCAAAAATTTCATGTCTATGTGTATGAATCTCGTCAAATAGAAATTTCTGAAAACTGATCCAAATGACTGCAAGCTCATTGGGAAAAAAAAAAAGGTTCTCTGATCTTGCTCGCTCAAAGCCTGTAAGTGAAAGTGTAATACTAAGCCATAGGAGGAAGGAATGGTGTGTCCCTCCAAGGGACTATAGGGCTATCATTTCCTAGTATCAACAAATTAAAATTACAAAAGTGTTATATTGGGGTGTTATCTGAAAGCTGGCATCTCTCATGGGTATTTTTCATTCTTTAAATATATCACAACGTATTTAATATTTCACAGAATGATGGAAAATGGTAGCTTTTATATGAAAGGTGACCAGACCTGATAGCAAAAATTTAAAAAAAACCGAACACTTGCATCTCTTGGTTTTTCTTGAAACGTCCTACCTGTGATTGGCATCTATCATTCTCTAAAAAACATATCACAGTATATTAAATTAAATGTTTATAAGAATGACTAAGGATGGTAAATGTACATGAAAGCTAACCAGGTCTGAAATCTACAAATCTATAAAACAAACCTTTCATCTCTGGATATTTTCTGAAAATGGGTATCTTTGACGGGCATCTTTCATTTCCTTAAATATATCACAATATATATACTGTATGTTAAGCTGATATAAAATGATACACTGGGTGGTTAAAAAAAAAAAAACAACAAAAAAACTTTACTTAGCTCACAATCCAAATACTCTTAGGAATTAAAAACCTCGATAAAATTTTAAGCGCAGCAACAGACATGTTCTATAATCGCTTTAACTTTTATTATCTGGGTACTACATTTTGCCACAGCATAAAAATTAAAACCATGTCAAATAATGGAGTATGAGGTCAGTATGTTGGACTGAGCATAAGGAATGCTATTGGTAGACCCAGAGTTTTAATTTTTTAGCTGTGACATAACCACAGTGCTTAGATGATTAAAATTAGGAGACAATACTCATTTATCAAAGTGTGTAAAATTTAAATGGCATAAATTCAGAAAATTTGATGTTTGAAAAAAAAAACAATTTTGAAATTTGGGGGACAGGAGTAGTTATTCACTTCAGTCTAAAAAGAATCCACATATTTTGTCGTAAGCTTTAAACTGTGTACATTCTCCATCCGCCTGCCTATTTCTAAAAATCTATCTCGTGAGAGGAAAAATAATCATATGCAATTTAAAGTTTATGAAAAATAATTTGGACTTATTACAAATATTGCGAAGCAAAGAACTACTCATGTCCCTGTTAGTATAGTTTTTTTGTTGCTTTTTTTTTAACTACCCAATATATTATTCAATGGTAATCAGGTCTCACTTTCAGATAAGTTAAACAAGAAGAGTACCACTGAAACTCAAATAATAACTGACATAAAGCTGCACTAGATACAGGAAATGACTGACAACTGGAATGGTTTGAAATACATTATGACAATTAAAAAAATCTATGCTCTAACAGGCTTATGTAGCAATACAAGCAGCAATCTAAGCTGTTTCATTTTTTTTTTGCATATTTTGCAATATTCATAGGACTTGTCTTATTCAACCATCACCCTCAGACTAGCAAAATATTTCGTGGCGGTGCTAGTTTCGTATATACATATGAATTTTATAATAAGCATGTTCGAGTGTACTGGAATATCAATTACACATGGAAACCGATGTTTAAGTTACAACCCAGGAATATACAGCACTATCTTTGTTGTATGTAAATAAATAAATACAAGCTTAGAACAATCCTTGCATACTGGGGTATTTGGCAAAATGCATCAAGGAAGACATTCACCAGGTACAAACTGCTTATAGCTCAATCTAATTTGCCATTCTTTATCAAAGTTCACTTCATGGTATGTATGCAACATTTCTGCAATGCTTGGTTGTCTTGGGAATGAAAATGCAAACAAAAAGCAACAGATGAACAAGATGGTTTCTACAACACTAGTTAGTAAAACCTTTATTCACCAGATTATCCACTCTCACACGCCTGCAATTGCCCCAGCAGAGCTGTGCCCCTTGACTCAGATAGAGCAATAGGTGTCTAGATTGGTAATTACTGTATAAGGGTTAAGCGTAGTAAAATTTTACACTCATGAAAGTCATTCTTGGACATATGACAGTATTAATCCTGGAAAGTGTTATGGACTATTCAAAAAGGTTAGAATGATATCCTTTCTTCCCTGTTCATGGCATGATACTGAGACAGATTCTAACACTACATTTAGCTCATTAGTCTTTACCCACAGCACAACAAAACTATTCACTCTACTAGTACTACTCATAGACAGAGGCAGTGCACTTTCATCTCAGCACTGAATAGGCTGGTAATTAGCCACATATTTCTCCTCTATGACAAACATCTCTTTGAAAAGGGCATTGGAGATCACTTGAACCCAATTTGCCATCCTGATCCCAATCAACTATACTTGGTGAGGATATGACCCCAGATGAGGTCAAGGTGAGCAGCACATGGTGTCACTGGTATCCCAGATTTCAAGGTCATTAGGATGTTAGAGATGGTTCACAAGTTACTACTGCATCTCTAGCACCCCTGCCTTAGTCTTCAAGGTCACTTTGATGGCAGTAGTAGTTCAGCTGCTGCATAAAGGGCAGGAAAAACGGACTAATGTACTGTCTAACATTTCATTTGCCATTTCCATCTCCTTCTCTGGCTGAAACTGAACTCACTGAATGTATAAAAGCATTCTTTACCTCATGCCAGCCGAAGACTTACAGTATGCTGGAACATCATCTTTGCACTGGGCTGACCAGTCATTATGAATAAGAAGTCTTGCACACTGACGAGGCCAGTCCATCTATCCTATGCTTTTACAACGTAGACTGTTCTTGTAAAGTGTGTACTTTTAGTATGATAATTCCATGTCATTTGAAAACTTGAGACCTGTCTCTGGTGAGTTAAAATACAGCTCAGTAAAGTTCACACCTCTGGGTTTAGACAGGGTCCTTTTCATAAGCTCACAAATGTACAGTTACTAAGGAAGAAAGGCAAAACCAACAGTGATATACTCTGTCATTTGCCCTACCACCAGGAGCACCTTCTTAAGCTAACCACTTGATTACAGGACGGTCTTGATCACACCACAAAGTCTATTAATGGTCATGACTTGATACAGTCCTCTTCAAATGCCCACTGGTCATCATCAAGTATCTCAACATAGTACTGTTTGTCTTTGAGGTAGCGTTTGACCTTCTCTGGTACTGGCAGGAGGTCTAGATGATCCTTCCTCACTGTCTGGCGCACAACAAATCTGAGGGAATTAGCATAAGATGTGAGTCAGGAAAGTTCATTCTCTGTACCATTGTATTACAGTGAAACCTCAGAAATCAACAATTTCCTCCTTCTTCCTATGACTGCACTGCATCTCCCCAACAATTTTTATTATATAAGAACACCTGGAGGAGCATCTTATCTGACACTTGTCTACCTATATTTGTATAGGAGTAGAATAATAGAGTCATGCATCTGAATTTTTGCAAGGAGCATGCCTTAAAAGAACAAGTTTGAAATCTTTTGAAAAGTTTACTTCTATCACTGAAGTATTTCACTGACAGTATTTACAAAATACATGAACTTGGAAGAGCATCCCTTCTTATTCATGGCCGCTTTCAAAAGCAGAAGTTTTAGAAATGCTTAAAGCCTGAGTTTTGGCATCTTTCAAAAGCCTGAGTTTTAAATCCTTCCAAAAGACTGGATTTTAGACCCTCTCAAAAGATCAAATTTTAGATCCTCTCAAAAGCCTGAGTTTTAGATCCACAAAAGTCTTGAGCTTTAGACCCTCTCAGAAGCCTATGTTTTAGACCTTCTCAAAAGACTGATTTTCAGATCCTCTCAAACAACTGATTTTAGGCCTTTTTGAAAGTTTGAATTTTAAGACATTTTCAAAAGCCGAGTTTTAAACCCTGTAAAAAGAAGTGCGTTTTAGATACTCTCACAAGCCTGAGTTTTAGACCCTCTCATGGCCTGCATTTTACTCCCTTACAAAGGCGGGACTTTGTTTTAGACTCCATCGCTCTTAACATAACAACATGATGTGAGGTGGTTATTTATCAGAATTTTACTGTAAAAGATCCCTCTTACCTTGATAAATGCTTCAGTGTTGCTACTCTGAAGTTTCTAGATACTGGAAAAAGCAATCTGATAGGAAGTGGTGGCGTCCCTCTGGCACTTGGTCTCAGAAAATAGAGGAATCTGCCGTCTTTGGAATTCTGTATGGACTTGTCGATAAATTCACAAATTCTTGCCTTCCCATGAGAGTCTGGCTGCGACCAGAAGCTAAATAATCCTGAAAAAGAGATGAAATTCATGAACCTGCCCACCACTCACTATAACCTCAAATGTTTATAGGTACCATCACCTACACCAATGAATCACCATGCCTATCTGAGACTTGTCATCTTAAACAGTTCTCCAGTACCCTGTATACCCATCCAGTTTGGTAGCCAGTCCAGAATTTTCTTTCCTTGTCTTTCTCTACTTCTTATACCCCTTAGTTTTGTGGTTATTACAAAGTACTCTAGCTATTGTCTTCTCATTACATAACCCATGAATTTTCTGGACCAGAAATAAAACAGTGCAGCATGGATAATGTGTATATCTTGGGACTGACCAAAAGTGGCCTTACCAACAAATATATGTATTAATCATACACTTCCCATTAGAGAATAAAAGCTGGGACAAAAATAGTGAACTCAGCGTCCATGTTTACGAACTAGGCGTGTCCATAATAAGTTAGTTCCACGGTACATTAATAACCTTCAAGTTGAACCATGGGATATACAGTGAAACTCGAATATAACGAGCACGGATAAAACGAGTTCTTGCATGTACCGAGCAAAATGAAAATCCGTTTTTTTTCCTTCTTTGTAATAGTAAACTTGCCTTTCATATAACGAGCACAAAATCCGCTAAACGCGGCCCTAACAAGGTAACCGATCTGCAATTAAGCCCTCGCAAGCCTTTCGTCCGCAATAAAACTTTCAGCGGTGAGGAACTCGAATGTTTAGGCTATGTAACAATTGCCAACAATAGGCAAGTCTCGCTGTCTCGCTTATGTAATTTACTGGTAGGATTACCGGTACAAACTAGCTGCGCAGTAGGCCAAGAAGCGGGGTAGGGAAGGATGCGGTGGAGATGTGACCATGCAACGGGAGCGAGATGGGATTGATATGCTCGGCTAATGATTGGCCAAGCCTGTTGTTTAGACCAATCATTGCGCGAGGCAATTTTGATTTCAATCATAACAATCGCAGAAACGGTGATTACGATCGGTCAGTCATTCGTTTCTCGACTCTCAACATTTGCATTGCTTTGTTTACACCTGTTAATGATGGAATCGAGGAAGAGAAAATGTCTGTCCTTCGAAACAAAACTAAAAATAATCAGGGCCCCCAGGTTTGTGGCAAACTTGTGGCATGCTGGCATGTTTACCTGAGTGACCCCTGGACAGACAAGGCGCTTCCGCTCTACCCGCAGCGAGCAGTCTAGCCATGTTAGATCTAGTACATGGGTCTCCCTGACACTACTGACAGTTTTTACATGATTTTCAGTGGACCATGCTTGTAACGAGCCATCTGTTCTAACGAGCACTGACGGTCGGTCCCGACAACCTCGTTATATCCGAGTTTCACTGTATAACTGTTTGGATCCAGTAATTAATACATCCAGAGCCATGAATCTGGATAAAATTGCACTTATGAAACATTCCTTTAGCATGCTCTATGTGAGTGTGGTATGTCTGGTATAACCAGATAATATGCTACATTAAATAACTGTCAGGTTGACAAATACAGACTTAGCTTTTTGAATCCACAAAATGGACACATTCAGAGTCATGAATCTGGATAAAGTTGCATTTATGAAACATACCTTTGGCATGCTCTATGCCAGTGTGGTATGCCTGGTATAACCAGAAATGTTACATTCAATAACTTTCAAGATGACCCAAATGGATTTCACTGTTTGAATCAAGAAAATGAAAACATCCATGAGTGTGGATAAAGTTGCAATAAAACATACCTTTAGCATGCTCTATACGAGTGTGATGCACTTCCCCTAAAGACTTGAAGCTGAGGCTGAGCAGATACTTCTGATCTGAGCTGTCTCGCACCAAGAAGGAACCATCTTCCTTATCCTTGAGGATAAGAGCAGCCTGCTCATATGAAATGGGTCCCCAGTACCATTCTTGCTGTAAATTGAGGAGAATAAGGATAAAAGAAATATTAATCATTGTTATGCTGCGGTAGAACCTGTTCTCATTTTCATCCTATTAAATTGAGTGCTACTGAGGGCTACAGCAGAATAAATTTGTATGCCAGTGCTGACTTTGTGAGGTGTTGGTCGAAATTTGCAGTCCAGTGTCAGCTGGCAGACAACACATACAATGGTCACTATTCGTAACAATGGCCACGCAGTCAGCAGGAGGCTGGATCTGAGGCATCGCACTACTGGAGTTAAAAATGCTCAATGTGATGCCAAGTGCATTAATCAACTACAGTAAAACCACATTAAACCTGGCAAAATTCTGGAAAGGGAGGAGAAGGAAAAACCAAAGTATGACAGGATCTCTCGGACTCTTAGTAAACTTTTTTCCATAGGACTAGGGACCAGAAAATTACAACCAGGATATGTGGCTTTCTCTAATACAAGAGGTTGAGATAGTGTTGGCTCGTAAGGACCTGTGTGCACCCTGAAAAGAGGGTCTATGCTCACAAAGATTGGACATCTCTGATCTAAATAATGCAACAATCTGCATTGCCATCTAAAGCTACACTGACTCATTACCTTGCCCAACATATACATCCTGGGGGAATCCCACCGCGTCCCATTTTTTAAACTTTCGGTCTGCACGCGTCAAACGGCACACCAAGGTGACCAATGTTCAGATAAAAGCCAGAGTTTGTGTATCGTAAAGACTTTGGTATCATTATTGATTCAGCAGTACATGATTCATCTCCTTATGAACTTATAGCTTCATACCGAAAGTTCAATGCAAGACTCCAAAATTTTATAAAACTATCTTGCAACTATTACTCTTCACTGAGATTCAGATCTATCTCCCTTCGGATATCATCAAACCACTGTCATTTTCTGAATGATCCTTTTAATCTTCAAACCAGCTGGATTTAATCACATTTTAAGAGTTGCTGATTATGGTAATTTATCATTATGCCTCTATAATCATCAAAATTTCAAATGCAGAAAAAGAATGCCGACAAGACAAAACTGTCTTTCAGAGTAGTTTGCTTAAAAACTGAAAAATCACAGGTCCAAAAAAACATTGGGAACACTGAGGAAGTAATACAGCAGTTCAAAAAACACAAAGGAAGTAAAACTTTACTTAAATTTAGTCTCATGTATGGAATCCACTCAAAATTTTAAGATGAGATTAATAAGGACTTGTGGTTCATTAGTCATTTTAGTGGTTAGTAAGCTAAGGTGTGTGGCGCTGGTTCTCAGGTCAACAGCCTTATGGTACTGTGTCTGGAGAGTGAAACTTCTGTCTCCTTTCTTTGCAGACACTTCAGCACCTGTTAGTTTATAAAGGCTAGGTGCACAGTGGTGATGAATGATAGTGGTTAACAAAGCCTACATTATATCAATAACATTGCAATTATCGGGTGTGGTAAAATCTCCCTTTGCATGCAGTTAAATGTTGATAATGACGACTTTAACCCTCGTAGTGCTGTGATTGACTTAGTTCCACCGTCCACTTGGTACGGTACGCTTGAAAGGGGCAATAGAAAATATTTGCCTCTCCTTGCCGAGTGCTGAGCACAGCAGTCAAAGTTTACAGTCAAGTGTCAGCTGACTGCCTGGCAGACAAGTGAAACAGTCATTATCCATAATGGTAATGCAGTCACTGACACGCTGGACCTGAGGCGCCTCGAGCTACGAGAGTTAAAATCATCAACCTCATTTTGCTTTTTCACAGTGAGAAATACATTTTACATTGATAACGCATGGTAACAACTTTCAGAATTGCTAACTGTCAATATCCTATAACAATGTTTTTAGGCCATTTTTAATAAGAGTATCATGTTGTTTATGATGTCAAAACCCAAAACTGACATATTGAAAAAAAAAATTTTAAATCGGCCACTATTTTCCCACCAAAACTGTTGCTGCATAAAAATACACATTGACCCTATTTTTGCTTCGCTATAATAATGATTCTCTGGCATTCTCTCAGAAGTGTGAAAAATGTCCTAAACCATTTTTGTAGCACAGGGATGATTTGGTCATATCAATTGAACATGAAATGAAAACTGAAGCTATGCTGGATGTTTGTGGATTCAACAAAATATTTACAGTGTGGTAGAATGGCTAGCATCTAGCAGTGAACTTCTTTGGTTGCTTCAAGAATAGAAACATATCTTGATCTCATGAAACTGGTAATGATAATGAGTATGGGTTCAATTAAGCCATCAACTTTAAAAACAGAACCTGAAAAGCCAGCTGCAATGTTCACATAACAAGCTCTACATGCAGCTGTCCCTGTAAAACCATTGAGTAACTGGTGATTTTGTGGAAGGATTTCCAAACACACCTCACAGCCAATGGTGACTGAGAGGAGATCGAACCCTGAGAAAGAATTGCTCAGTAGTCTCACACCCGTAACCACAGCTTATGCTTACCATATACAACCCCAAAGCTAACCTTAACCCTGACACTACCCTTAACCCTAACCCTAACCCTAATGCCCATTGATGTAGAAGCAAGCGGTGTGAGACTCATTTGGAATTTCTTCCGATTTTGCTAAGGAAAGTTGACAAAACTTGCCTTCCACAAGAAATTCACCTTAAATGTATTTTCCCACAGACATAGTGTGCAAACATTTCTTTCACCAATCCCACATTTAAATAGAGAAGATAAGTTCCTCTCAGACAAGAACAAATCCCACAATATTTATCCAAATGGTAGGAATTTTTTTTTTGACAATAAGCCATTTCTAAAGTAAATACTTTGGAACCCGGCAATCATTTTGTCTACAATGTGTTAAAATTTAGTCAGTGTTTATAGCATACAATTTGTCAGTCATGGGCAGTTCATGTATTTCATCTGAGTGAGTTTTTAAGAATAGGGAAAATAGTGTATAAGATACTACAATGCAGGGAAAATATATTAACTTCAAGTTTTGGTGCTGCTTTTTACCCAGTGACTTTGTGACTTACTTTGTTTGTGAAATTTGATGAATATACAGTACTAGGCAAACACAAATATAGCCCTTTTTGCAAAATGCACATCTCTGAGATAACTAATCTGTCTATGACTGTGATGATACGTAAATGTTTATAGCAAACAATTTCTATAAGCAATACACAACAACTTACCAACTGCAGCTGCTCCATACTCTCTAAAAAATCCTCTCTCTCCTGCAAGGGTCGGGGCTCTGAAAGATAGAAATGAATGCATACAGAATGTGAGTATGTAGGTTTACTGGTCGCTGTTAAACCACTCAAAAGTCAAGACAGCATGCCATAATCTCATCTTTGCCTTGGAGTGGAACATTCATAAACGCCAGGAACACAAGCAGGCGGTTGGCATCTGGCTGTCAACAGTGGGTGCTCATGCTAAAGAAATTAAAGATGCAGTGCAGTACACCGGACATAGGCATTCCTTTGGTTGCATGAAAAGAATGATTCACAGTATCAGTAATGCCTCAAAGTTTCCCACCATTCCCACAAGTCTTAATTTCTCACTGGCATGCTCCTAATTTCTCAATGGCATGCAGTTTTTTTTTCTCTTGCATTCCAGCCTTAAGTTTATAAACAATGTATCAAAAAAAAAAATGGTGCAGGTCTGCAGGTCTTTAATTTACACATTGCACATGTGATATCAGTTCATTCATGGGCTTGTTTTTGCTGAATAAGCAGTGTGAATGCCCGATCTAGATTTTATCTGTAAACACTAGATCTTCCCTTCCTACCCTCCTCCCTACTCCCTCTTCTCCCCCCCCCCCCCNCCCATACCCCCTGTGTAGTTATTTATTCATAGACACCCTATAACTACACTAGCATAACTATAACTAGTAGAAGATCACTATATTTACACTAAGTACACATACTCTCTCTCTCTCCCTCCCCTACACATGACATACACTCACTCATAACCATGTGCATAGCCACGCCTATATGCTCAAAAATGCAGACGCAGTACTTGACCATTCCTATCCACCTATTAGACAGTTAAGGAGCGCCTTTTGTCTGTGAAGCCAATTAGCTTATTTATATGCCTTTTGATGCATAGCTTGGAAAAAGAATTAAAGACTTGCATCTTAAACAACACTTTTAGTAAGCTCACTTTGAATGCTGCTAACTGTTAAAGTAGACTTTGTAATTATGGAACTTCTTGTAAGTGACTACTGAGAAAATAATTTATTGGCTTAAAGAGGCAAACAAAATGAGGGTTTCCGAAACTACTCCAGTCTGGACTGTTGATGTCAAGTTACACTGTTTCATACTTGGTGACAAAACAAAACTTTGATTTATTGACTTTATACGGAAATCTGTTTACATACAATGTTATGTACCTCATTTATAACACAAACACATCATATAATGATGATGATAATAATAATAATTAGAATAATAATGCGGTTTATAAGTCTCATATCCAGGCTAACGCTCACTCATGTGACTTCACGCTATTATTACCTCAGCAGGCCTGATCACTTTTGGACTTTTTTCAACTCCCTAGGGAGCATATAGTGCAGCTGCCATTGGCAGCTGCTGATCACTAGCATTCTGACAATATATTCCACTGTTTATAGCCAGGGCCCCATTTTACATATAGGCAGACTGAGGGGAATGTGAATGAATGCTTTCCCATGGCACTTACAACATGATTATGGTCTGGAATCAAACCTATGACCTTTAGATCTTGAATTTGGTGCCATAACCATTCAGCCATCCTGCTCCACGACGACGTAAATACATAACACATAAATGAAGCACATAACAAAGTCACTGCTGGTCGCCCGCAGTGCAGTATCCTGAACCCCCAGTTCTAAAGCTTGGTACTCATTTAATAATTTACAGTACTAGAGTGGAGTGCAGAAACGGGAAAAAGTTTCTTTCCCAAGGACACCAAGAGGCAAACCAGAGTCCAGCACACAAATCTTAGCTCTGACTATATATCAGCATCTACACCATTTTTTCAGATGATTACTGCAGAGGAGTGAGTACCTATGTATCTGTCCAGAATGCAAGGATGTCAGTTCTGCTAAGCAGTATCCAGTAGCCAGTCTTCAGTTTCTGAATACGGTTCACAAAACCGAGAGATGCTACTTTGTTGGCATACGATTATCTGAACTTTCTGCAATTTCACACAGTGTGCTAAAAATGTCATTATTAGTATTGATTTACTTCACACAAAGCTACTTTCTTACATGTATAAATACATGTAACACGACTTATATTATATTATAGTCACAATAAACCAGAAACAGAATTTTTAAGACAAACAGACAACAGGAGACACAGAGGATGAAGTTTTTTTTTTTTTTTTTTTAGATTTTGAATTTTCTATACAAGCTGTTTTTGTCAAACAATGGTCTCTGAAAGACATCAACATTCTCTGATTTCAGAGAATTCTCTAAAAGGTGGTATTCCTGTAAACCACATAGCCAAGACTACACATCAATGTCAGACACTACACTACTTACTCACATCCAGACTACATCTGTGTGATGAAGTCATTATGCTGGTTAAATAGACCTGTACATGAACATCCTTTCCTCACCACAATAAACAGACATTTTCTCTTCTCTGGAGTTCATTCATAAACTGCTTCCTGCCACGCCACTTAATTTTCATAAGCTGGGTTTTCTCCTACGGCCTGCTACATTTCCTAAGGCTTTAAAGCTACACAGTGAATGATGTGTAAAATATTTCCTGTTTGGCCAAGTCAAAGCCTGTTTGACACAGTACACATAAGACGAATGTTTCATATAAAAGGACCAAGGCTGTTTACTCTTAACAGAACAATGAAATCTGATATGGGGGTGCCCGTTTTAGGGTCCTGTTTTCTTTTAACCGTGTTACGTATCAGTCAATGGGGTTAGACTTAGGTTCGTATTTGCTTCTTTTACAGTCTTCAGGGCACTCCCGTGACCGCAACAGCTTGTTATCAAATACACCTTTTTCACCAACACTACTGGCAATACGTGTTTATGAAATATAGAAGGTTAAAGTGCAGTCCCTGAGCAAGCAGAAAATCACTGAAGCTGTTGTGCATTTGTGGTTGAAATACATGTATTCTCAATTAGCAGAGGCACACAAATAAAAAGAGTACTAACTACTAACAATAATGAGGATTATTATTTCTCGTTTCCAGGCTGATGCCCGCTCACGCGACTTCACATTATTATTACCCCAGTAAGCCAGGCAACTCTAGAATTTCTCAACTCCCTAGGGGATATACAGTGCCACTACCATTTGCAGGTGCTGATCACAAGCATTCTGACAATATCTTTGCCTATAGCCAGGTACCCATTTTACAGACGGGTGGACTGAGGAAAATATGATGAAATGCCTTCTACAGGCGCCTACAACATAGTCGTGATCGGAAATCGAACCCACGACCTTTAGACTTGAGTCCAAACCGCAACCATACGGCCACGATGCTCAAAGTTACTGGCACCTACTATTTTTCCTTCTTTCGGCCCCATAAACAAAATGTGTTATTATACAAATACCACTGTGGTTTTAGGACATTTCTCCCATGAAGATTAAAGTACTTCTTTTGCCAGCTCTTATATGGAAAGGAAAAGGAGGGTCAACGCCTAAAATTTTTTCACAAATCTCTTTCAAAAAATAGTCACCTAAAATTCTCATTTGGTCCCCAATTATTCATTAGGCTGGTTTTGACTGTGCTAATACATGGGTCTATCACACTTTATTTTTATATCTAGAAGGCTCAAATTGTACCCGAAACTTCAAAATTGGATGCTTTACTTAGATCACAAGTCATTTTACATATTTCTACATCCTGACACTGGCTGGCAGGTCCCCAAAAGGGGGGATTTTATATATTACCGGATAAACTTGATTCTACAAAATTACTGATTTGGCCTTCTAACAGATGCTTGAAACTCTTCCGAACAGTGAATGAGACTAAAGGAATTACAGCCAAAGATCTGGCATTTCATAAGTTTAAAATTTTTAAAAGTTTGTTTGACATAAATCCAGACCACAACACTGTGGCACAAAGGAGGACGATACAACAGTCCACGGGACATGAACAGACTATAAACCCATTCTGACAATTTCCCTTCACCCTTATAGCTTTACAGTACTTAGGCGAGTCACCGTTCACTCGTAACAGTTGTTCTTATTTTCATTTATAATAGTATATTTCATACCGGCTGAAATTTTCGTAAAACAATTCCAATATGTTCTTTTGGCTTGACTAACGCATATTTCTTCTTGCAATCAAATAATTCTTTAACAGCATTCATGTAAGGATACAGTATAATCTTCTACTCATTAATCTACATCTTTCACACTCAAAATAGGTCATGATATTCGTTACCTAAACTATTACAAGAAGGACATTTTCTACTCTCCAGCTCTATGCCCTCCCAACCTGAACACAGTAATAACACAGAAATTTCCCATCCGTTTTCAGAACACACAGGAGATGATCAGAATTGATTATCAAGTATCGTTTTTACAGAAACACTTGTGCTACTTCTACAACACTACTATCAAGGCATTTTATGCGCTGTTTAACACCATCAATGTTTTGTTTTTTTTCTGAGCTCTTAACCGCTTACTAAAGACATGCTGTCTTTAACAAGCTGTTAAAAGCTCCGAGAAAAAAAAATGGTTCAGAAAGAGTGAGGAAAGTATCCAGCAGTTACGAGTTTGAAATGTCCATTAGTGATAATGATGTCAATGACAAGGTTTGAAGTACAGTGACTGACTAACTGTCGCAAGATGTGAAACTTTATAAACCTAAAATGCTGGTTCAATATGAAAACTTCATTGAAATGATGGAAGAAAATGCCTGTGACACTGGAGATAATGTTATGTTCTCAGAAACTATCCAAAACAGTCACTGGTGTATCTGATACAGGTATCTCAACTGGGTGTGACTTAATGGAATTATGAAGTAAAGCATTCTAGGAACATGTTCAAGTGGTAAACAGTTTAGTGGAATTTAATCCTCAAAGACCCGCTGTGCTTGGTGTTTCCGTAACAAAACAAGATATGTGGAATGACTCCTCAAAGCCAGCATACAATGGCATAACAATAAATAGTCTATATAGGCATTATAAAAGTTAAACTGAAAAGATGTAAACTACTTTCTCAAAACACAAAAGGAACCGGCTTTGTTACTATATTAACTTTTCTTCTAATCTTGGGACTTAGAGGGTTAAACACATTCCATAATATTTTCTGGTAAATGGACACTTCATAAAATACAGATTAGAAGGAAATGTTGCACTAGAAAACCTGCACAGTCAGTATTCATTATACAATGTAGTTTCACAATCCAATACTGCAAAGTCTGTAGAGCACAGGAGGAATATTAGGACTACCGATACTGGTATTCAGGACTATGGCAATCCACTCTGGTGTATCAGATAGGGATAAACTGTCTCTTCTTCACTAATAATTGTTTTCTCTTAAGAATAGTTTGGCACTTGGATATCGTTTGCTAATTTTCAAGAATGTTTGGTATGCCTTCGATACAGTTCAAGAGTCTGAGGTGAGGTGAGGAGAGAGAGAGAGAGAGAGAGAGAGAGAGAGAGAGAGAGAGAGAGAGAAAGAAAGAAAGAGGAGAGAGAGAGAAGAGAGAGAGAGAGGAAGAGGAGAGAGAGAGAGAGAGGAAGGAGAGAGACAGAGAGACAGAGAGACAGAGAGAGAGAGAGAGTGAGAGAGAGAGAAGACTAATTTACTAAAATTATGAATACCGCATATTTCATTGGGCGTATTCAGTACCCGTTTTGTTCCCATGTTGGACACATTTTATTTCTGAGTTTCTTGCTGGTCTTTTTGCTTCACATGATACCGTTGCCCATACCGTGACATGCTGCTTGTGACGACCGTGATATACAGCACGTCGACCCAAACAAGAAGCCATGTCGTCACGCTCATTCACATTTGCCGAAGTCTTTTTTCTGTTGGGACGATTTGTATAAATTATACTACTATAACCTTCCATTATCTTCTTTTTTCCTATTGAAATAAATGTAGAGTTCTGACCCCTTTATTATATCCCAGTTTTACAAGCTAAACCATATCACCCTTACTGTTTCGCTTTGAGCGACAGATCGAAAGCGCTAAATTTCTCAAAACCTCAGAAATTGACATAGGCAAAAGTGGAATAAACGTGACGATGTAAAGACTCTATTTCTACATTGTCCGTGGTGAACCCCCTTTTAATTTTTTTTTTTTTAAAATTAAACTTGATCATCTCCACTTCCTTCCTCTTATTTCCTCTCCACTCCTCGAAAAGAGATAACTCCGAAACACTGTTTTCAAAATCTCTGAACTCAAATCCGTCTGAATTAAGCCATCTGTAATATCAGTTAGTCATAAAAAATGAGCATGCCATTCTAATGAACTAACCCTCCAGCGTTTTCAAAATATTTCAACAGGAATCCTTTAACATTAGGATTCTTTCACAGTTTTAAACATATAATGGGACGCTTTGAACAAAGGATAAGAAATTCCGGAAGGAAAAACGTTTCACCAAATTTCCATGAGAAAATGTTCTCATACCTCACACACACGACATTGCTGCGACCAAAACAAAGAAAGAAAGACTGCAAAGACTGCATGCCGCCCTGAAAGGAAGGCGCACTGGCACTCAGGGACCGGGGTAGAAAAATGTTTATGGGTGTGGGTATTTTTTTCACTTCTTTCTCATGGTCTCCTCCCCCACATTTTAAAGCAAACAGCATCCTGGCCCATGCATGTCATCAGCACCTCCAGCGAACTTTCGTTACGACATCAAAAATGTTTAATGAGTAGGTCACATTTTTCGCAAAGTGACGAATACCGCAATTTTTAGGTTTTCGGTTTTTTTTTTGCATAAAATTTTATAGGATCGATATTTCTGTAACCTTGAAGAAGTACTGTGTGCTATTTATAGTTTTTGAGATATTACAGTGCCTGTCGAATAAGAAAAATTCTTAATGCCTTTGAATAAACGAAAATCTTTAAATTTGCTCTCCTGAAAATTCACCATTTCGCTGTTTTGTCACTATGCAAAAAATTTGTATTTTTGTCTCCTTCCTGCTGTCCACCCACCCTCTCATCCACGCTTTAATGCTAACAACGGTATCCAAGAATGTTCATGTTTTCAATGCCCGAAGCAAATCTTGGTTATTAAATGTATTAATAATATTATGATCATTATTAAACATTTTCCCTTCTCCCTCTCTTGCTCTGAATCCCTAGACCCCAGTTTTTAAGGGGTTTTTTTTGGGTATATTTGGGTCCATAAGAAAACTTTTGAAGAGGAAAATATGGCACCCCCAACTAGTTCATGACAAAAAGTTGTTTTGTTTTGTATTTTTGCGATTCGAATCCGTGAGAAGACTTTGATACAAAAAAATATGGCACCCGCAACTAGTTCATTATAATAAGTATATAGTTTTCTGGTTTTTTTGTTGTGGGGGCGGGGCGGAGGGAGTTATTCGAGCCGATGAGAAAACTTCGATACACAAAATAATGCCAACCGCAACTATTTTCATAACAACGAGTATGCAGTTTTTGTTTGGTTTTTTTTTCCCCAGACTACAACAGCTTGATCATCTCAATGAGGAGATCACAACACCATGAAAAGCAGGCTCAGGATCGCAGACAGCCAAGCAGCCACATCTCTTTGAGACACACTGTGAAAACACAGCAAGCATCTACCGTACTGTTTACACAGATGAGCCAAATGTGACGCGCTATAAATATGAGCCTGTAGCATGCATTATCGGAGCATCTACATGTACACTGTTTACACAGATGGGCCCGGTTTGCTGTGGCATGTGAGACTACCATTTTCTGACGGACGTACAACCGGGGAGGTGAAAATCCAAAACATATGCACGACGTCTGGATGGGGTGGAAGGGAAAGGAAGAGGTTGGGTGGAAAGTCGTAACCACGTCATCTGACCCCCTCCCCCCCTCCCCCTTTCTCTCTGATCCCTCAATGCAATTAAGAGTGGAAAGCGACACCCTCCCCCTCTACCCCCAACCCCCAAAGAAAAATACATCCGTCCGAATACAGTCTACTCTGCTTAATCGCAATCCGGATAATCGGAACTTCCACTTAACCTCAACTTTTTCCACGTGACAAAATCCTGTAGATATCTCTCTCTCTCTCTCTATATATATATATATAAAAGTCGCTCGCAACATTTTCTGTGCTCTCGAAAAGTAATTCTTCTTTAAGCGGAGTTCACTGTACTACCGAAGCATTATTTCTTGATCGGGACATGACATTTCAGTTGTTTTTCGAAAGGGGGAGGGCGGGAGGGGAGACGGTGGGTTTGATCCTTCCTGGCCCCACCCTGCCCCAAAATACTCCCGGTATGGCCCGAGCCGATGAAAGTGTTAGTTAGGGCTCTATGGCCGTATAGTCTATTCATAATCTTTACGTTATACAGCAGTATAAAGCACTGGGTAATCACGGGAAACTCCCCAAACAGTAGTGAATCACTGCAGTTATCACATGACGTTAAGTAAGTATTCATAATCCTTACGTTATACAGCAGTATAAAGCACTGGGTAATCACGGGAAACTCCCCAAACAGTAGTGAATCACTGCAGTTATCACATGACGTTAAGTAAGTATGGGATTATGCATACGACCATAGTGAGCAAAACAACGGGACGACGCTGGGGAGGACAGAGGGTGTGGATGATCTTAGGAAGAAAAACTGAGAAACACTAAACGAGTTGGATGTGGGGATGAATGGAGGGCAAGACTTTAAACAACAGGGCCAAATTCAAGAGGGTTTTGTTTTGGTTTTTTTTGCNGGGGGGGGGGGGGGGGGAGAATAGATATGAATATGACAATGGTTAATATTACAAATAACACCAAAATACGAATGGAAAGTCTTCCTTTAGGCACTAGGCCAAGGGGGGATGGCAGTGCAATATCAAAGGCCAAGAGAAGAGAGACGCATACACATGTGGAGAGAGACAGAAAGATAGAGAGAGAGGGAGGGAGGGAGGAAGAGAGACAGAGAAGGATAGAGAGAGAGGGAGGGAGGAAGAGAAAGAGAGAGAGGGGTAAGGAAGAAAGAGAGGACAGCCTGAGGGGAGAGACAGAGAGGGAGGGAGAGAGAGAAAGAGAGAGAGAGGGAGGAAGAGAAAAAGAGAGAGAAGGGTAAGGAAGAAAGAGAGGACAGCCAGAGGGGTGGGGTGGGGAGGAGTGGAAGAAATAATGAGAAATCTTACCACGCGCATATACCACCCATCTCACCCCCCCCCCCCNCCCCCCCAACCTCTCCACCTCTGCCGAGTTTGTAGTTCACATTCAAGTGATTTCGTAAGTGTGGCACTGTATCAGGGATTCTCACACCGCTTACTGACGACCCATCCCTTCCTCTCCCCATACACATGACCAATCTGGAAACAAAACACTGGAACCTCGAGTATCGATATTAAATACCTGGATATTAAGGACGCCTCGTTAAGAGGTATGAATCACCTGCATGGCTTCATTCTTATTCTATCATTTTGTTATTCTGACGGACCTCGATAACAGATGTACCTCATTACAAGAATCTTCCGCCTCCCCNGCTTGCGTATTAACACCGGGATCTCTTACCATCGTAAGAACTACAATAGCGCATCGATACTGAATGCAACCTTAGTAGCGTTCAACATGCAGAATTAATGCAATTCTTACGATGGTAAGAGATCCCATCGTCAAAGTGCAAGTTCTCAATTACTGCGATCGGACCGGACATAGCAGATGTAAAAAAAAAAAAGATTTCAAACTTGCAACACGCTGCCTACAAAAAGTCATCTGAAATAAAAGAGTAATTCTTTGCGTCATTGTCCGATTGTAGTCTGAGAACCGCCGCATTTAATAAAGGGTGCCTGCCTGCCTGCAACTCGTTAAAACCAGATGTCTGTGTGTAAGGACCAGACCACTCTTCTTACTCAACTTCTTGACAAGGAAGACCAGGGTCGCAGTCGCATGGGGGG
>JAWQUT010000003.1:1306407-1320973 GCA_033807755.1 Ellobium chinense | reverse complement strand
CCCCCCCCCAACTCTTTTCCAAGCCAAAATAAATAAAACTCAGAATAAGTCGACGCCACACAAAGGCAGTCCTTTTAATAATAGCATTTTTTCAGATATCAATAAGTCACTGGGTAATCCCAACTCCTTTTAATCACAGTTTTCTCCATGTTCTCAAGGGGTTGCACTTATGCGGAGTCGACGACTGTTTAAATCAAATTTTGACAGTCGCTCTTTTCCATTTGTTCTTAGAGTACCGTACTTCCTTCATTTGTTTTTACTTCCTTCTCTACTTTTTCATGGTGTTTAAGGGAGGTGTTGGAAAAAAGAGGGGGGGGGGAGGGAAGGGAGAACAAATTCCAGCCATCCGAAGTTCTCACGGGCCTATTTTGACCTGGGGGCCTGGCGCTGCGCTGCAACCCCACCAGACCCTGGCTGTTAACACGCCTCTGACTCTGACAATTACATGCAATGTCTACGCACACAGATGTGAAAGAAATGGGTTCTGCCACAGGAAAGGAAAATTTTAAAAAAAAAAAAAATTGTCAAATCACCTGACTGTTAATAAATTTTGGTTAGTTTTTGCATGTTGACTACTGCGTAGTTATCGCATATTTTTTGTTTTTGCCTGCATAGCTTTCTCGCAACTTCTCGCAGTCGTGACAGGATGTACTACATTCCAGACCACGAATCTTTATACACCTATAGTCAATTTACTTCCTTGTTACTGTCGATTTTCTAGAACACGCGAAGGAACAACGTAGTGGAGTTGGATAGACAGGGGAAGAGGTGGATTCTTTCCTTTCCTCCATCTCCTTTTCTCTCTCTCTCCATTGTGTTGGCTTTTTTTTTCCTCACCATGATGTTATTTTCCCCAATTCCGGGAACTAAGCTCCACTCGCGAAAATTACTTTCCGCAAAAAAAGATACCCTTAAACAAATTTTCAAATGGCTTACAATTACTTTTTTAAAATGTATAGGCTAGAAGAAAGCTTCTGGGGAAACCCAAAATACAGTTTTTTTTAGCTATAACCCGTTGTTATTTGGACATTATCGACTGTAGTACGTATCCTATCTCTTCCAACGTTACGGTAAAGAAAATTGATGATATAAAAACATTTAGAACTTCAAATATGAACGCAAATCTATCTCACTGTCCACGGCCATTTACTGCAGGCGGGGTTTACTCCCGACATTTACGATCAAGTGGTGCAACTTTAAAGCATACTGACCTAATCCCAACGCATTTAATAAAAAAATTGAAACATCTCTTAAAGCTCTTTTTTTCCCATGACTTTTCTATGATATTTCCAGGCAGTTTAAATTATTTCAAATCTCTTCTTCCCATCTCATCATGTTAAAGCTTTTTTCCCCCCAAGACTTCCATATTTCCAGGCAGTTTAAATTATCTCTAATCTCTTCTTCCCATTTAATCATGTTAAAGCTTCCCTCCCCCCCTCCCCAAGTTTTTTCCATGATATTTCCAGGCAGTTTAAATTATATCAATCTCTGCCTCCTATCCAATCATATTTAAGCTTTCTTTTTTTCCCCGTGACTTTTCCCTGATGTTCCAGGCAGTTTAAATCATTTCTAATCTCTCCTTCTCATCTCATCATGTTAAAGCCTCCCCCCCACCTCCTCCACGACTTTTTCATGATATTTCCAGGCAGTTTAAATCATTTCTAATCTCTCCTTCTCATCTCATCATGTTAAAGCCTCCCCCCCCACCCTGACCCATGATTTTTTCATGATATTTCCAGGGAGTTTAAATTATTTTTTTGGTCATGATACAAGTGTAGTGTGTCTGAAACCATTATCCCGGTCGGTGCATTTTGTTGCATGAAATCTATTTGGTGCTAAAGACGTTTTCTCTCTGGTCAATGAATGGGGAAGTAGTTCCACACAAACAAATTATGCAAAATTTCCATGAGTTTTTCGTGAGAACTGGCCACTTTTGCTGACTGCAAATAACTTCTAGGTTTGAAAACACGAACAGCAATTTTCCTAAGAAAAAGACCGCAAACCACAACCAGGAAGGAAAACAAACCTCTTCCATTATTTAACATGCCTCAAGCGCTGCACCTCAGGCCATCTCAAAGCAGATAAAAATATTTAACAGACTACATGTTTTACAGCCCAGCCGAAACTGTTTTTGCCGATTATGTTTTACAGCCCAGCCGAAACCGTTTTTGTAACTGAAAACCATGCCAGCAAACCACAGCTTAAAAGGCTAATGCAGTATTCAACTTCTCCACGTCCAGATCCTGAAATCTGATATTTTACATTCTGATTTCTGTAAATTATTTTATGCCATCCAGCCCATGTGGGCTTGTCCAAACGTAAGTTTCCTCCACTAAACAAGGGACAGCACTATAATCATATCGTGATAACAATTTGGCACTTAAGCGTTGAGGATATATATATCTCTCATCCACCTCTCAAATCAAGACAGAGACAGAGATTTCTCTGTTGTAGAGAGCTGAACAATAACGGGCCTCAGAGACCGAGAGAGTTCTCCCCCCCCCCCCNAACCCCCTCCTGGCCCCTTTTCCTCTATCGAGCGAGTATTTGAGACCTTACTTTCAACCTTTCTCTGAGCATTGAGCCAAACCTGGCAATGATTCCCAAGTGTCTCTCCTTATCTTAAGAGGTTCTAGAGTAAAAGTCAGTGATAAAAGATAACAGTACAACTACAGTAAAAGTCGGTGATAAAAGCCCAACAATAATTCCGCAGTTTAGTAAAAGTCCTGTAAAATACACATCAGCAAAAGTAGGCAAACGTAATAAGGAATTCTCAATACTATAATAATCACAGAAAGTGCAAGTTTCTAGGGATGCCTGAAGGAATTCATTTTACTATTATGAAAGTCCATTGAACTGCACTAAAACATAGAAGAACAGTCCAAGTGTAGTGAGGCACTAAAACAGCCTTACAATAACTGTGTTTATCATGAACAAAAGTGATTGAGACGATGAAATTGATGATATAATCAGCAACAATGATGAAAGTATGCTGGTGACAAACACAAAGCCAACTCACCCTCGGTTCCTCTCATGCCTGCCAGCTCAATGGACCGGGTGTCTGCATGGGCAAACACTGTTCTACATGTGACCAACACGTTGGGATCGTGCCTGAACTCATCTGGGGTCATCCACTCCTTCAGGGCCCGGAACACAGTGCTGGTGCGGAAGTTCTCAAAATTTGTCACATGAAACGCCTGCTCCTCTCCTCCCACAGCTGGGTCAGAGGACTTCTGGGGGTCTCTCAACCACTTACTAAACGCCTTGTGTCGGAATTTCAATCGTCCAGTTGAAAGTGTATCCTCCGAATCAGTACCAAAGCCTTCAACGACTTCTTTGGACATAGTCTTCTGCATCTTGCGGATATTTTGAAGAATGAGTCTCAACAGCTTCAGCAAGGAGAAGCCCACGTCCCTTTCCTCCAGAAAGAGTGCCCTTGTGGATTTTGACCAGTTGATGCCATGCGAGAAATACCTCAACTCATCACGAAGGATCTTCAAGAATACAAATTCTTCAAATCTGCAGCACTTCAAGTTGTTTGGGGGAAATTTTTTCATAAAGCAACCTTTTAGCTCCAGATTCCTTTTCCTGTCTTTAAGGATGAAGAACTTGAATTCAGCATAAGTTTTCAGCACATATTGGAAGTCGAGTCGCGGTGAGATATGGGGTACCAGTTTTTTAAAGAGTGTGTCCATTGTGCACCAGTTGTTCCAAGAGAGATGGCTCTCTAAGCCTCCACAATCACTGTCTGCTCCTGGCACGGACAAAACTTTTCTCAAGCTTCTCCGCTTCCTCATGTGTGAGGTGTACGCCAGCTCTCCGTGCAGAGCTCGACAAAAAGACACATTGTTCACGTAATGAGCATAGGAAGATGGAGACCCTTTTGTGAAGGAGCCGCTTACAATCCTGCTGTATGTCTCCACTGCAATCATTTCATCCTCAGAATCTGACTCTTCTTCATCGCAATCTCTCTCACCTTTGACAGGAGCCTGACAGAGTCTCAGAAATGTGTCCAGGGTGGACTGGTCACATCGACCCACATCACAGAACACATCAGTAGCTTCTGGCAATGTCTCATCAGAATGACGATCATCTGTTCCATTCACAGGGTTTATTATGTCAGCACTGTCGTGACTGCTCCCATCCCTGCTGATGCTTTCTTTCATTACTGGCCCTGTTGTATTCCTGTGGGTAAATTGTGTATTATTAGACACATCATTGGCCCATCCTCCAGACTTTTCTCTGTTAAAGAATCTGTCATATTTTCCCCTTGGTATCTCGGGCTCCCAATCATCAATTTTATCAGTTTTCAACAACTGCATTCGTACGTCATAAAAAGTTGGCAGATCAACCACAGCACTTAAACGTTTGTCAATCCTGTCTTGCATCCTGTCCAAATCCTGTTGCAGTTCCCTCACCTTAAAAACAGACTCCCTGATCCTGGATTCACTAACCAACATTCCTCGCACAAAGTGGAAAAAGTCCTTCAGTTTTTGGTCAACAGCTAGTCTGTCCAAGGGACCCAAGGCATGAAAGTATCGCCCCCATTTGAAAATGCCATTCTGGAGATAGCAAGGGTCAAGACTGGTTTTTGTCTTAAAATGCCCACTAACGACATTTTCCAACAGTCTTGGATTTGCATATAGAATAGGCTTGGCCACCTTTGCTATGCTTAAATCTCTTTTCACATGAACAATTTTGAACTTGTGAAACTCCAGCCCATCTTCTGCCTCGGAGTCACTCTCTAGATAAACTGTTTCCTGAAATTTGTATTCAGAATCATGGCCAAATCTTCTGTTATTGAGTTCTTCAATGCTCTTTCTCTTCACATTTGTCTCTGATACTGTGCTTGAGGACGAATCTGCTGGTTGGTCCTGGGGAATAGTTTCCTCTACATCATTATGAAAATCCATGTCGTCGAAGGAGGGTGACAAGGCTTCATCCCATGTGTTCAAGTCCTCTGAAGACTGGTGGGAAAGATCTTTCCTCAGTGCTGTATGAGACCCTCCATTTTTCTTGTTCACTGATTTGGCTCTTGTAGCCTCCGCCTGGGATTCTTGTGACGACATGAAGGCAGGGTTAAACTGGAGAGGTTTCACCTTAGGTCGGGCTCCTTGCATTTTATACATCTCCAACTGGTTGGTGGCATCACTGCTGAATACAGTGGTCTGATCATGAAGAGTGGAGTCAGATCTAGTCTTATGTCTCCTTCCTTCTCTCCTAACTCCCTGGTTTTTCCCCTGAGTGTCTTTACTTTCCTGCACTGTGCCAGAAATGGAACCACTAGGAGAGGAGGTCTCTGCCACAGGGTTCTTACATAGAAGGGGCAGCCCTGTGCATGAATTTGGAACAGAGGGTGATGAGCACTCAGTTTTTTCCACTTCATCTTGTTGATCTGCCTCCCCATTCTGTTCCTGTGTATTCACACTGTTATCCTGAATCTTTAGCTTGCTCAATTTTTCTGTAACAGGATGAGTTTCATCTTCACTGACTGAGGCTGGGAGTAAAGATGATGAACTGTCATCAGCATTCAGCTCTTTATGGACATTACTGATACCTTCATTACCTGCAGTATCTGGATCTGTGGATCCTTGACACTGAGTCACCGCCTCTTTGATAATCGTTTCAGCTAACTGGCGACAAAATGAAGATAGGTCTCCATCATTTGGCTGTTTGGTATAAGCATGTGACTGTGACTCCAAGTCCTGACTTATTGCAGGAGGCTCATGGTCACTGCTGGAGCCTTCTTCTTTCATCATGGTGGATGTGAGTTTCTTATCACCATTTTCAATCTTTAAGTTTTCAACAACAGCAAAATCTGAGTGGCGACCAGGGTCACTGTTTCTATCTCCTACTTTACCAGGAGTAAATATCAGAGGAGAGGGAGTAACCCTTTTCATAAAGTGCTCTACACTATTTGTCTCTCGCAGTCTCTGAAAATCATTTCCCAAGCTTCTCAGAGTCACATGATGATGTTCCTGTGTAATAACAAGGGGAGGGTCCTTAGCAGATTTTGCTACCAAGCTTTCCCTGCTATGACCAGCACTCGCTGATGTGCCTTTGTCTATGCGCCTTAAGAGAGGTGACTCGTGGGGTTCATGAGTTCTATGAGATGACCATGAGTGACGAGCAGTTTCACTGAAGCTTCTGGAGTTTCGTTCACGTTTTGGGTTTATCTCATCCTTTTGGTAATTTCTCATAGGAAGAGGTGGAGCTAGCAGGGCACTCAGCTTCTCCACCAGTTCTTCCTCAGCAGGTGTTTTGATGATAGGGGGCTCAGACAAAGGGTGACTCCGTCGACCACTTCCTGCAGCATTTTCTGCACCATGCTTCCTTAAGATGACATTGGGATTATCGTAAAGGCATTCTTCCACAGAGGGCGGGTCGTCTTGTGGGAGGGAGGTATCCACAGATGGTGCCAGAGGAGCGAGATCACATGGTGAGACCGGTGAGGATGAAAAAGATCCTCTTTCTCCCAACTGTAGGGATGCTTGAGAAGAATGTCGCGAACCCTGGAATACAAAAGACACACGTTCTGTACAACAACACATCCATCAAAAAAATCTGTGTCTTAATGAAAATTTACTCCTGAATTTTTGTAAGAAATTAATCATTGCAGGTCTTTCAGTCTACAAATGTGCATAGACTGCATGGTAAGACAAATAAACCAAAGATAGTACCAATATTCACATGCATGATTACAACATGACATGTACAAATTTCATATCTATCTTACAAAAGATGCAAAGACTTGTGTTGGCATGTTAACCAGCATTGCCAAATCTCAGATTTGTCAGCTGATGCTGCCTATAACAGGTTGTTTCTTTTATGTTTTGGGTTTTTTTAAGAGTTATATTTGGGACAAGAGGCAAGGTGGTCGCATTATCCAGATTAAATATATGTCTATTCTTTATAGCGGAAAAATGAAAAGTCATTTCTGAAATCCAGTCACTGCAGCGTGATTACCCACATGGTGGACTGACTACAATACAGTCGATTCCTCTTAATCGCCCTCCGCTTAATCGCTTTTCCCACTTAATCGCCTCGTTTCCCATGGAATCGAATCTTTTCTCAATAAAAGTGACTGGATAATCGCCTCTCCCTCCGGATAAGTGACAACTCTTCAGCGCCTGTGAATTCAAAGATCAGCGGTTGAAGGGTTACGGTTGACAAACAAATAATGTACACAGATGGTTTAACTGCGCGATGGATGCAGACCGGTTGACTGAGTGACAGCTGCCACCCCGAAATAGGTGTGATAAGCCTTTCCTTCCCACCTCCTCCTTCCCTTGGCCCCCTTCGTCCCACGCTACGCAATACCGCCGTCGCCCGTCCGATAATGCTAATGCGCCAAAAACCGTATAGTCTTCTCCCCCCACGCCTTGATTGCCACTGTCTGGTGGATTTCGGTTAGAGCAGAGAATGTGTCATGTGGATGAACGGTCTATACCAACTGTGCCATCCTAGTCCTTATTGTCTGCTGGGCTACTGCGATGTGGCCAATGAGACAGACCGCAGAGATCAAACATTTTGTGCGCCACAACACCATCAAACTTGAGTCTATCCTGAGACTGGTGACAAGAAGGTGTCAATGCACAATATCAAACCACGACATCAAAGAAATTTAACCCCATTACCAAAAATATGGCCAAAATTACCTTCTCCGCTTAATCGCTTCTCTCCTCAATCGCCCGCTTTTTCCGTGATTCTGAGGAAGGGTGATTAAGCAGAGTGAACTGTATTATTATTTACTAACCTGAGAATTAGCTGCAGTTGGTGACATCGTGTATTTTTTCCTATCTATGCTGCTGTAGTTGCTCGAGACAGGTGACAGCTGGTGTGGGGACATGTCCAGCCTGCTGCTGCTGGCAGATATGGAATGAGGGGATGATGCTGGAGGAAGTGGTGCAGCTGTGCCTCCAGGACTGGAAGACTGATAGGCAGCGTTCAAGCACAGGATGGGACCCGGAGTGGCTGCAGTGCTGGGAACAGCATTAGAAGGGAAACCAGAACTGGCACATCTCTGCTTGACATCTTCTAAAGATTCATAATCAGGGTCAAGATCTAGATCCAAGTCGGCAGATAACTCAATGGAAGGTGTCAGGTTTGAACCTGTTGACAGTGTCTCTGAAAGTGGAGAAGGCATGCTGCCTCTTGCTACCAACTCTGTTTTCTTCTCTTGGACATCATCTAATGTCTCATAATCATTCTCAATTCTGTTTCTGACCAAAGCACCTATCTGCCTGTTAAAATCACAGGCCTTCAGTGTTGACTGTGGTGCCAATGGGTTTCTTCTCCTGCTAGGATCTATCTTTGCATATGGACATTCGTCATCAACATTTACCATGTTCTCTGCCTTTCCAGGCACTTCTAGAGTGTTTAGATGATTCTCAATTTTATCAGCTTCCTGCTTTACCACAACAGGCTTTTTAATGTGTTTCTGACTAATTTCATCGTGCACTGAACTTATTGTAGCATAAGGGTCCTCTTCTAGCCCACCCCATGCTCCTGAGGAATCTTCATCAGAATTTTCCACATTGGAAAAGATGACCTCCGGCTCTCCATTCTCTGCCTTGCAGATGACACTCACTCTTTTGTCCTTACGGATAAGAATCACCTCTTCTTTGTCCGATTTTGCCTTCCGAGTGGTCTTCACTGAATTTGATTTTGCCACAACATTCCCAGGATCTATTTCTCTGCTCAGAACATTATCATCATGATGAAGTTCAGTATCGTCACTCCTCCGCCGGGGTCGTATAGGCTTCATTGGGGAGGTATTACCACCAGGGTTGAGTCTGAAGTCATATTTCCCTTTACTACCCAGTCGAAACCTCCTTCTTAGTTTTGTGAAAAGGCCTTCACTATGGGACTGGTGCAATGCCATCTCTCCGGGTCCTATTGATGAAGGCAAAGTTGCTGACCTTGTAGAGCCTGGAGATGGGGGCGGCAACATTTCCACAGAATCCCTCAAGCTCTTTCCACTTGGTTTCTTACTGAGCTTTCTCCTCAGCTTAGCAGCTGTTCCTTCATGTTCCTTCTCAGATGACTTTGAACTTTTTCTCTCCCTTCCTTTGTCCAGAGGCATTCCTTCACAATCCCTATGAAGTATAGAAGATTTCTTGTCTTTTTCCTTCACTGATTTTGAAGCTTTTCTCTCCTTTTCTTTCTTAACTTTTTTGTCATCTTCCTGGTCCAATGAAAAACTTTTCCTTTCACTACCCGTGCGTTCTTTAACAATCACACTTCCGCTACGTTTGTCTAGTTTGTCTGTCTCCTCATCCACCCTTGCAGATTCTTTATCGTGGTCTGTACCTCCCCATGGGATTCTCTCATCACAATCTGTGCTTGCCGTGACAGCCTTTTTGTTACCTTCCCTGTCAGCTTTGGAAGCTTTCTTGTCACTCTCCTTATCGCCTTTTCCAGCTGTCCTCTCTTCTTCTTTCCAGGTTCTCCTATCATTTTCATATGTGTATGCCTTAGCCACTTCCTTATTTTCATTTTTGTGATCTGCCCCGCCAGATTTCTTAGCACTTTCCTTTTCTATTTTTGACACTTTCTTTTCCAGTTCCTTCTCCTTGGTCATTTTCCTTTCATTTTCCTTCATAACCCTGGCCATTTTCTTTTCATTTTCTTTCTCTTCTTTGGCCATCCTCTTTTCATGTTCCTTATCCGCCTTGGCCATTTTTTTAGCATGTTCTTTATCTGCCTTGGCCAATTTCTTATCACTTTCTTTTTCAACCTTAACAGCTTTCTTATCATTTTCCTTATTCAGGAAGGACATTTTCCCGTCATTTTCCTCCTCAGCCTTGCTAGTTCTCTCATTATCGAGCCAGACATTTCTCCCTCCATTTTCTCTTTCAAATCTCGAATCTCTCCATTCCCTCTCCTTATCTGCCATATCTGTAAAGATGACAGGCTTGGTAACTCTTCAGATGTAGCTGCTGTGACCACAGCTGAGCAACTTTAGTCTCGTGGTCTCTATGCAAACCAAAGCCATTTAAATCCAGAAGATCAACAGGTCCTGTTTATCCTTGAAGGGCTACACTACCTTCCTCAAGCTGTGTTGTTGTAGTCACTTTTCTTTCATGTCTTGCCAGTCACAGACTTGCAGAGTGTCACCAAATGACATGATAAGCACCTGAGGAATATAAAGAATTGAAACTTCTTTCTACATTGTCCAGTGATGATCAACATGACCTCATATCCTTTGTGCACAAAACTCTTCAATGTGTTTTTTTATGGATTGTGTTCACTTTTCATGAAATTTTCTCAACTTTCTGCAATTTTATGATTGACTGACATATACCTATGTTTGCAGAAATTTACAAAGGGCAAAGATAATTATTTCAAGGGAGAAATGTGTACAGCATAAATGGAAATATGTAAACAGAATACCCAGGGCAAGACAAACAGAAAAAAAAAGAGAAAAACACAAGATGACAGCAATACAATTATTCTTGCCAGGATTAGAAAATGGATCCAACAAATTGATCCTTCCAACAAAGTTGAAAAGTCTAGAGTCTACACAGTGACATGGTCTATATCTACAGTCCTTTTAAAAGGAATATACATAATATGGAGCACTTCAATGTCAATAGAATTAATGTGCTTCACATTAATGCTCCACATTTTTGGCATTTCTCCATTTTAAAATCAAAATAACCCAGCACTATTCTATAGCCCTTTGCAAGTTCAAAGTAATTGCTGGCTTTGATTCATCTTCTGCATTATAAGGTATAATCTCTGTGTTTCAGTTCAAAATGGCCTATGCAATTTTCTTCTTCTGAGAGAACACCCAGGAAACATTATAATGACAAAACAAAAGAGCATCATCACATATCTTTCCAACTGCAAATTTGCAGAAAAATATTGGGACTCTTTTATTTTTTTATTAACATGTTGACATGAGTCTTGATCTCATAATACAGTATCTTTATGACCTGAGGCTGATTTTGGCTAATTTTTGATGATATGGTTTGGAATGTCTCACAAATTTCATAACTCCCATGAAGAGTATACTGCTGTAGCTCATAAAAATTCAAATGATGATGGCTATATCCCACAGGCTACATCAACATCCCATAACAAATGGGCAAAGTTATATTAACCCTAGTAGTAGCGTTAGCTGACCATGCACTATGCAGCTCACTGGTTGCGTGACCTAGTTTTACCAATGTTATAGGGGATCAACGCATCCTGTCTGACAGGTAGGATCCATTGCCAGGATACATGGCTGCATAAATACGATCGCCGCAGGTAGAAGTTAGCTGAGCGGTGCAATATATATATATACTATTGTAGCACTGAACTGTAGCGAGCGCACGGTAGTATGTATATACTCTCACCGCATTACAAGGGTTAACAAGTCAGCTATAATATTTGTACTTACCACAAACCAGAGTTAAAAGCTGATGTCTCACTCAATGAAAACTAGCAAATATGTTTGCTGTGAAAACAGCTAAACAAATTCATGGTTGCTCTTTGGCCTGTTTCTTCCTGATTTTCCATATGACATGAGTTCCTTTACAAAGCAGGAAGTATGGCTTTGCATAGGTAATAAACCTCCCTATCATTCACCCTCACGTTACATTTCATATCCTGAAAGCCTTAGAAATTGTGAACACAATACTTGGATCATCGGGTAATAAAATAATAAATTTAACTTCCTGCAATACTAGTGTCTGAAATGTATAGCTCCAACAAGGATTTGAAAAGTGATAAGGGAAACCTCAATTCTCTGCAAGTCTAGTCATCTTACATAGTCTTCAACCACTTCAGTTTATTTTCTTCCCATAAGGCTGAAGTAGAATACTTTGGTGAAAAATGCTTGGAAATGCTTTTCATAGTTAACATTATTATTATGGTTACATTATTATAAACAATATCTTGAATTATTTCCATGCCTAATTAATTGTTCTTGCACGCCTGATAACCATATATATATAATATGCCTCTTTAACGTGTCTGCCTCTTTGCCTCTTTAACGTGTCTGCCTCTTTAACTTGTCTCTTATCTTATAACAGATACTTTACTCTCATCAAAAGAATCAGAAGACAGGAGAAAGCTAGGCCTGGTAACCTGATTACACGATTCTAATCTTTACCTAAAGCCATGTTTTTTTCTACCTGGATCCTGAGTTTGAAATCATGTTTACTCACCAGAGAAGAGACTAGTCAAGTAGTCAAGGCATTGATATCAAGCCTAAAACAATTTAGAGTCATCAGAGTGTCATCTAATTAAGTTAAGACACAAGCAGACACAGCGACCACAGGAGGGTTGGTACTGTTAAATGACATTAATTAGATCTAAATAATAGTAATAAGCAATAAGATAATAATAATACATAGCTTTTATATAGCGTTCATCCCTGTAGATACAGGCTCTGAGAGCTTTACATACAGAAGTAAATAAGATTATATAAAATTCAGCTCACACACTCAAGCATACAACTACTCTGTACACATGTACTGCAATACAGGTGTTTAAAAAAAAAAAATTGGTTTTATTACTAGATTTCCAACATTAAAAAATTACACATGACACTATTGACACTGAGATAATATTATGTGGATCTGATAATATTTATATAGGCCTAATTCTCATCACATGATGCAAACAGTTCTTCCAGAATGGCACAGACCCAGTGACGTTTTGTTAAATATGGCAAAAACAACTTAGTAACACCGAGTGACAAAACACAACTGTTGTAGGCCAATGTTTGAATAAACCAACAGGCTGACACATCAAGTATCTTGCAAAAATACTGTCATTATGATTCTGAGCCTTGAACAGTGGGGCAATTAGTTAGGCATGTCATGTCATAAGAAGCAATAATTTAAACCAATGAGGTTGATTTATCACATGGCGAGCACCATAAAATCACATCATGGCAGATCTGAATGGACTTTTGGGACTATTACTAGAATCTAGTATTACTGTACTACTGTATTACAAAATACACATGAATTTGCAAACACTACTCTTGATTTCTTTATTTCCAGTTCAGTGTGATCTGTTTATAAAAACATTCTGTTGCCTTAGTCATGCTGTAAAATCTTATTAAACTAGACATCTAGATCTACTAAACCTTATTCTTGTATTTTATAATTTTATCAGAGGTGTGACAGCTAATCCATCCGAACATCTCTCACTCTCTCAGGAAAGCATTGATATAATTATACAATTTTGGTGTAGATTAAACGCCAGACAGATCTAAGCAGTGTTGTCATGAGAGACTGCTTGTGCATCAACACCCCTGTCTCTGCCACATTACTTTAGTGCTGATAGACTAAGTCTAAGTATTTACCTCTCAACTCTCACTGCTTCAGCTGGACTGGGTAATTTTATGAGTGGCAAGAACTAGAGACTAGTCTAGTCTAGTCTAAATAAAGCTGCCACAATAGGAAAATGGCAGCATTTTTCTGATTCTTCATGTGTATATCTGTGCTTTCAATATCAACAAAGGATCAGTATTCACAATTCAATTATGCATTTTTAGAGCAGAGTCAGACTACATCAACATCAAGTGCGGTGTTTAAATCACTGTCCAGGTCAGCGTGTGACTCACGCTTGGCTAAGCAGGTGCAACCACAAGAATAGGATGCAAATAAAAGTATAGTCTAAATTTAGAGTTACCTGCATACGACAACAGCATTGCTTGTAGATCATGCAACCAACCAACGTCAGGCAAAAAAGTCGTACATTCAGTTGCAGGTCTTTGTCTTTCCCATCTCCCGGCTGAGTGTAAAGTACCACTTACTAAACACACACTCTTACCTTAAAACCGGAAGTGAAATTGATTACAATACGAATACTGCGAATTCCATCGGTAACGACGATGAATCATCGCAAAGTTCAGAAGCAGTTTCCCGTCTTTCTTCGCCTTGTTTCTAAATTTATCGATAAGGAATAGCTTCAGTTGTAGGCCTACTGCATCTTACCAGTGTAATCTCCAGTTATGTGGCTTTCATTACGACGACTTTCGGCTTATGCATGCACTTTTCATGTAGATCTGCAGTGTTATTGGATGCGGAGTAAATAATTCTTTGCCTGAACAAGTCACTTCTTTTTGGGCTATATTCTGCAAAATTTCAACAGATTTCTTACTTGTATTTTTTAAAATCTTATTAATATTTTCATTGTATTTGCTGCTCTTGGTGAACATTGTTATGATAACTTTGCTACAACAGGTGTTTTTTTTTCAAGAGCTTCAATGAGCGATCTGTCGAGATTCCGATTTACTGCCATTGCTTAATTCGCCCCAGCTACTCATAATTTTTCCACCTCTTCCCCTCACCTTCTCTTCCTCCCTCCTCCTCCGCCTCTTCCCTACTTTAACAATTGCTCCCTGAGGGAGATAGCAAGTGAGAGGCCCCAGTGAATTTTGAGAATGGATGACTAGCTATAATAATAATAATAATAATAATAATAATAAAATAAATACGACTTTATTTACCCCGTAGGGAAATTGTTTTACAATGTCATACAGTGATAAACATCTCATTCATAATACAAACACATATAACAATACACATCATACATGTAAATACATAATATTACAAATGAA